>CM039680.1:50536121-50646121 GCA_022537955.1 Schmidtea mediterranea | reverse complement strand
TTAATCATTCAATTTGGCACTGAATATAGATTCTGAGTATAGATACTGGTTCAAAATAACCTGCTGTACTTTCGGTCCATTAGAAAACTGATATTACAATATCAACTTATTTGCATCATTTTGACAGCTGAACCGCCTGATATGCTGAAAGATGCACTGTATAATTTTATATAAATACTAAAAATAATGATGCCATAACTCAAAAACATGCCGACATAAAAGGATTTCAATAACATTTTATCAGCATGACTGAATTACATATTTTCTAATGAGTTACAAATTTTTTCATGAATAATTTATACACTAAAAGAATTAATTTTGCCAATGAGAGTTCATTTAGAAGCTTTGGTTATATAAATTATAAGAAAAATTTCAGAGATATTAAAATCCAATTTATATTTAATTCAGTTACCGAGAAGTGGAATAATCAATAATGGGAGTCAAATGATGTTGAATAATTTGAGCAATGGGATGGGTATTAATGCACAGTGTGCATCGATGGTTACCAATGTAACTGGGCCCCTTCATCTTCAGTCTCCCGTGGGCAATGGAAATCCAGCTACACTGATGCTTCATCAGCAGCAGCTGCATGTAACCGGTAACCTTGCTTCATCGGCAATGCAATCGCCAAATAATCCATCTGTTAATGCAAATATAGGCATTAATTCTGGGAAAATATTGGCCAGATCTGTTCTGCAACATTCTCCACAAATGCCCGCCGGTATTTTAGCATTTTAGTAATAAGTAAATTCCAAATCACATCTATTTCCCATTTATGTTCTTGAGCATCTCTTTTTTTCTTTGTCTTTTGAGTTCTCTTTAAATTTTAAAGTATTTTAAATAACGTTTTCCTCTACTCATAATACAATTCCTGAATTGATATTATGAAACTCGGCACTTAATAATATGTCAAACATTTGATCACTTTCTCATCAGAATCAATTAATCATGGTATTATCTTCTAATTTTATTGGTCTTACTTTTATAGCCTTTAATTGTCCTCAATAGATAATAGCAATAAATAAAATGGGAAAATATCGATTAAAACCAAAGGAAGGAATTGTAATAAATTATATTTAGGGGTACGAGTTACTAACCCATCATACTCGGTGCTACAATCATCAAATCAGGGAATGATTCCAGCAAATCCCACCGGGGATCACGGGCATCATCCGAATACCGGACAATTGGCTAGATCATTTCCTGGTATTTTGAGGCTGCCACAATACACTGGTCACGACGGTTCAACTAATAATGTTTCTCGGGAAAACTGTCTTATAGGCTGTGTGTTTTATCTCTATGGTTATGGTGATGTTAACCAGGCTAAGCGTGATAATTGGTTATCAGCAATTCGTAGCCATGGTGCCGAAACAGTCAGTGTATGCAATTTACAAAACGTCACCCATCTGATTGTTGATTGCCAATTAGAAGATCCAGATCTTTTCAAATTGGTTCGATATGTTAAACAATGTTTTATTATTGATTTTTAATTCCAAAGGCACTTAGAAACAAAACCCGAGTCGTTACAATATATTGGGTAAATGACGTCATCGAAAAAGGCTCACTGGAACCACCATTCGAGATCATTCATTTACCAACTCCTTTTTCTAAAAATCTTTCATTCTCTTACATCAGAAAACAAGTTTTTATTATAAGGTTTTTATAAATGTAAGCTGCTCATTTAGATTGTTTCCATAACAGGATTTGAAGGTGAAGAAAGGAAAAAAATTGAATATATGGTTGTTCAATTAGGAGTCAAATACACAGAATATTTAGAGGCTTCTAATACAGTTTTAATATGTAAAAGGTAATAATAATAATTTTTATTATTATTAAAATAACAATGATATTGATTTAAATATAAGAAAACGTCAATATAACATATATTAAACTACAATATATTTCGACAGATTCACTGTAATCATCAGATAGAATTCAAATTCAAATTATATCGATTTAAATTGTTTTTTCAAAAACACTAATTTATTATTTTTTTAAAATTATATTCTTTTAAAAAATTATAAATTCTGTTTTCTAAAACTCAGATTTTAAATATCTAAAAAAATTTTTAAAAATATAGTTTTACATTGATACATAAAAATATTTTACATTTATTTTCATCATGTTTTACTTCAAATATGGCAATGCAAGCATAAACACAAAATTATGTTTATTGGTGTTAATAAATTCTTGCAGTTGATTAATAAAAAAGCTTGAGAATGGAGATAATGGCTAGTGATTCTAATGTATGTTGCATTGCACCTATGACACATATATATTGATATTCACAAAAATGCTCAGCACAGCGTTTTTCAAGTGCTGAAAATTTGTGAATATCAATAAAACATCTGATTCATAGTCAATCAATAAAAATATTCTTTATGTCATTGCAGAATAAAAACCAATCAAAGGTGATTGACTATGAAGAAAAATCAAAGTAAAAACTCTTCGTACGATATATTTCGACAGCATAACTGTCATCTTCAGGTACACAAAACCAACTAAAAAATATTATGAATTAACTTTCAATTTAAACAAATTAATATAAAAAAATAGTTTAAATTAAAAGTTAATTCATAATATTTTTTAGTTGGTTTTGTGTACCTGAAGATGACAGTTATGCTGTCGAAATATATCGCACGAAGATTTTTTTATGTATTCATAACCAAGATTTGAAATCTACCACTAAACACGTTGAAAATCCTGTAATGCAAAATACAAACCCTCAAACAAACCGATTTATTTATGTCGTATAGATCTAATTCAATCATTGATAGTTTTTCATTCATATAATTGAATAAATTAAATATCAATAAAAATAATAAAATTGATAATAATAGTCTATACTATAAAGCAGAAAATACTAGACGACTTTATGAGTCTTCAGTCCACATGAGAATAACAGTTCCTTTCGAAAAATTAAATTTATTATTCAACACACTCTCCATTGAGCTCAATACATTTCATACAACAGTTTTTTAAAGCTAAATATCGAGAGCAATAATAATTTATAATAATAAATTAAAATAATGATAAAAAATAAAAATAAAAATTGCTTTCAGACCTAACGGGCGGAAGTTTGATGCCGCACAAAAATTGGGCATAGCATGTGTTAATGTTCGCTGGTTGCAGGATTTGTATTTTGGTGATCTGCAAACATTATCAAGCGACATTGATCATAAGTATCAATGTTTCGAACCTCCATATGTCAGTATTAGACTGGAGCGGCATACGCATCGAGTCCAGGAATTGATGGGCAAGAATTTATTGACAATGAATATAGTATTATATCTCTTTCTTTATTCCAGTTGGCTGGCTGATACCTATTCGACTGGATGAAAATTCATGGAAGGTACGCATTAATATTCTTTATATCTTTTATGTTTGTAATAACTCGTATACGATTGGAAAATAATATAAATAACGTGATTGGTTAATTTGATATTATTCCTAAAACTAATTGGATATTTATGGAAAATTATCTGAATTAAATATTTCAAAATAATATATTTTATTGAAGATTAAGTAAAAAGAATTTAGGTATCCATACAATTCACAGAAAAACGTTCAACGAAAACAATTTATTTAATTATTAATATTATTTAGTAGTTTATTTTTGTTATTATTTTTATTTATTTTTTATTATAAATATTGTACTTATTATTATTTTATTAATTATTACTATTTATTTTTCAAGCATATTTTTATTTATTATTAGTATTTTTTATTTATTTTATTGTAATAATTGTTTTTTTTATAAATGATGCTTACTTTTCTTATTATTAATATTAATTATTTTTTTCATTATTTATTAATATATTTTTATTTAATTAATTTATTATTATATTATTATTTATTTAATATTATGTAGCAATATCTTTAATATATTTTTATTATAATTTTTTATATATTTATTAATAAAATTTTACTTAATAAAACATTACAATAAAATAAATAAAAAATAATAATAAATAAAAATATTGATAAATAAATTAAATTATAAAATTTATAAAAATAAATAAAGGAATTATTTAAATAAAAATATATTTGAAAAATAAATATTAATAGTTAATAAAATAATAAAAAATACTATATTTATAATAAAAAATAATAACAAAAATAAATTACTAAATAATATTAATAATTAAATAAATGGTTTTCGGTGAATTGTCCGCGATCCAAGAATTTATTTATAAATAATTGCTTATTTATATAATTATTAAACTGATTGAATTGGAATAAATTAACAAAATTTATTTAAAATATGCTAACAATAATTTAATTGCTATTTTTATGAAAGCTCGCAGAATGCTTTTATTTTAAAAGAATTACACAGGAATATTGAATGTAGTTTGGGTTGCATAATAATTAACTTCATAGGTTCAACAAATGCCAATTTGATAACTATTATTAACATTATTTTTATAAAATTTTTGACAAGAGAAAATTTTTTATTTTGTCAAAATCGATGATATATAACTTTTCTGGCGTGTGTAATACAATTTAATATTTTCTGCATTCCTTATTTGCCATTTAAAATTATCATTACTTCATTTTCAAGCGAATGAGAGTACTGAAAGAACAATGTGAAGCAGAGAAAAATTCTAAAAAGCGGCTTGCCGAAGTAAATGCCATTCAATCTCCAGTAAATTCTAAAAAACTCAAGTAATTAATAAATATTATTGTATAAAAATATTAATTATATTTATGTACACTCATTTAGTAGGAAATTACAATTAGCCCGTACGATGGGACATCTGATTCTTAATTTTCAATTTTGGTTCAATAGCCCATTGTATTTATTGTTAATTCGTTTTTGTTCTGTTGCTTTTAAGGTTTTATGTAAATTTTTACAGATTATATTGGTAAAAACGAAACTAAAAAAAAGAAAACTTATTTAATTACTAAATTTCTTACATTTTAATGTAAAATCTTTATTATAATATAAATTAGCAGATAATCAATTTATCTCAATTTTATAGATAAAATAAATATTTCATTAAAATAATAAATGGAAATTTAACTGTAATAGTTTGGAAATGTCGATTTTCAGATAGTATTGAAAAAAAATGAAATTTTGTCGATTAAAATTAGAATACATAATAAATTAGTTAAAAAATTATATTTATTGTTGTTATTATTATTATTATTATTATTATTATTATTATTATTATTATTATTATTATTATTATTATTATTATTATTATTATTATTATTATTGAGAAATAGATTCAAAATTAAATAATTAAGTATGGTTGATTAAAATTATTAAATGTCATTTGTTGGATGATAGAAAATTTTCTCTGAAAATGAAATTTTGCGTTCTTTTTTTGCGTCTTTTCTAGTGTATTTTATGTTGAAATTAAACAACATTTCAGATGGGAATTGCCAAGTCTTAGTGAGGATGAAAAATCTCTATCCGATGCTACACCGTTGAAATTTATGAAGTCTCATATTCAGCAATGTCAAATGGTAAACGGAATGAGAAATGAAATGAAAATAGACGAATCTCATGAAAATGTTGATGAATTTCTTCAACAATATGAGAATCTCCCCCCTATAATTGTTGCATTTACTGGATTGATACCAGAACAGCGAGACAAACTTACGGATTTGGTTATCAGCATTGGTGGCGAAGTGACTGATGATATGAATAGATTCACTCACTTGATTGCAAAAAATATTGTTCGAACGCCCAAATTTTATTTCGGTATTTTGCGTGGATGTCAAATAGTGTCAGCTAAATGGATTCAAGCCTGTGCTTATCGAGGACAGTTTATAGGTTAAATAAGAGTTTATAGGAGAATCTATTTAAACAATTGTTATTTTACAGAAGAAAAACTTTGGCGTCTTGAAGACAAAGAAGGTGAACGACAATATGGATTTTCTCTACATGAATCATTACTCAAAGCTCAAAATAGACAAATGAATCGTATGCGACCTTTGTTTGATTCGCTGGAATTCTTTCTTTCGCCTCGAGCTAAACACCGACAAGTATGCATAGATTTGATTCGAGCATGCGGCGGAACTATTAGAGAAAAGAGACCGATTCAAAAAATGGCTCTTATGCCGGAACCAAAGCATTTAATTATATGCCATGAAGATGACAGTCATTTAGCAAATTATCTGACTCGGACGAAGACTGGAAATAAAGCAGTCCACCACGAGGAATTCGTTTTGAGTGGTGTAATGAGACAGGAACTTGACTATGACTCCTATCAAATCCAATATGTTAGTGTGATGAAAAATGCGTTCAATCATCATGCAATTTCCATGCCAAGTTCAGGAGAGGTTATTTAATTCTTAATATTATCATCATATTATACTATTAATATTCAATTAAAATTTAAATTAATTAATATCAATTTCTTTATATTAATTTCAGATTATAGATCAGTATAATTATTTATTTTATATGGATTTTGAATTTGAAATACTTCAAAGGAAATACACAAGAAATAGATGGTAAATAAATAAAAAATATTGATCTTTAGTCTGAATTTGATAGAAAATTGTTAATGGTGGTAAAAATTATAATTGATTTTAACAATTTAGAAATAATCAGGGCTGTGGAGTGGGAGTCGTGGTGGAGTCGCAGTGTTTTGTCCGGAATTGGAGCCGTAGTCAGAGTCGGTCATTTTTCACGATTCCGACCATTTTTTCTATGAAATGCATTTTTTTAATTATGAAATTTATAATATTTAAAATAATTTCTCATAAGTTTTGATAGTAATTCGATATTGTTACTATTTTAATATGTTAGAAGATGGGCGAGTATCAAAAGTATTTAAACTAAATAATACAAATACAAAATAAACATATTTATAGATGGCGATAAACCAAACAAATAATCGATATAATTATTTCTTCACTTCAAATTTTAAAATTATTATAAAAAAGTGAGAACTTTCGACAATTTAGATTGTCGATAAGTTTTAATTGAAGTTTATCATTTTATTTACAAATTAGGTTATTGTTTAAAAAATATTCAAAGATTAAATTTTTTATATATTCTTATGTATAATTTCAATTAATTATGAGTTTATTGGACAACGCGTGTATTGGAGAGAAATTGCTTGAAGTGTTATATATGTCAAACCTTTGATTCAATAATGTGTGGTAGGAAATAGAAAAGAAATTGCGACAATGCAAGAGATAGTTTGTCATAAATAATAAAAACCAATATATAGGTATCAACTTATTCATAAATGTGTATACTAATGTGAAATTAACAATTATTGATCTGACTCCAAGTTGATAACAATAAAGAATTCAAGATAATATAAACTTTTATTAGTCAACACAATTGAATACCCATTTAAAGTACAAAAATGATTCGATATTACAACAATGAATTTGAGTGCTTATTACAACTCTTCGGGAAGAATAGCACGTTTGTCATACAATTTGGTTTCTGGTTTCGAAAATTGGTAGATTCTATCTATTGCTTTCTTAGCTTTAGCTTTAATTTGTTTTAATCACTTCTCTGATCTGACCATGTTTTCTCTGATAACTTCATAGTCCACTTTGCGTTTCAGTTTAATTTTGTTTACTAGTCTGCCTTTTCTTTTTAAATTATATCTTCTTTCTTTTCTTAATAGTTTTTTTAAAATTGTGTTTCCATTTTATAGTGTGTAAACTGATGGTGCATACAGATAATTAGGAGACTGGGCAAAATTGGAGACGAAAATGATAATAAATTGTACTTTTTAGATTTAAAATTCTCACGACTGAGATAAAAACTGGAATACAATTTAAACATTTTCCGTGAAATAACTATTGAAACAGTAACAATGAACCAAATATTCGTTTTGGCTTCAAATTAAAAACATTGTTATATAAATTAAAATTAATTTTATCCATGTAATTATTTGTTTCACTTAATAAAATGCTTTTATTGAATTCCAGTTTTTATCTCATTCATAAGAATTTTAAACCTATAAAGTACAATCATTTTCCCATACATTTTTGTCCGTGAAATTTTGTCCTAGCTCCGATAATTACTTTAACTTTTTTTATTTCTTCCTCCGGCGTTGACCATCGTCAGTTCTTTCATAATTGCTAACAGCTATCGATATATGCATATCTCATGTTCTGACTTCTTCCGTAGTTCATTTTCTTTATTTCGGACAAGCTATCGAGATGTGAAAATTTAATCTTCTCTTTTCTATTCGTACTTGCTAATTAGTAACGACTTTGTTGTATTTCATCTTTTAATTTTCCAATTTCTTCTCGCTCTTGTTTCTCAAAATTCTTCTTTTGTACCTTTTCCCCACTGTAATAATTATCTAATTTTATTTTTTAGGTATCCTCAACAATATTATACCGAATATATTGCTTCATCATTCATAATTCTTTGTTTCCAATTTGTTTTACCTCAAATGTCGTCTAGCATTTGTAGAAATTTAGTTAAATTTTTCTATAATATTCATTAACCATTATTTTCGATTTCCAGCATTTGACTGGAACCGGGCTCCAGGAACCTGTTCCTGGTAGAGAGAGTCCATCGCGATCAGCAATGTCCGATAGTACAGTTGATACCGTTGACACACAAACCAGCCATTCAGAATCGTATGGTCTTCCTCAATCTATCACCAGCCAGCCATCAGAACATAATCAATTTATCATCAAATCTGAGCCAACATTGTCTAAATATCTCGATAATAACATTTTCTCTAAAATTGGTTATCCTTCTTCCAGCTGTTCCGTTCCATTTTCCTTAATAACCACTTCTCAACCGAGCAATGTGTGTATTAACAACGAAATACCTCATAACACGGATCAGTTCATAAAGCAATCGGAAATAAAAACGGAAGACACGATTTATTCCAATATCAATCCAGGGCAATCTTTTCCATCTATGTCAGTTGCTGAGGCCACTACGATGTTGTGCAAGGATCAAGTTGTCGCCATCTCTTCTCCGAATCAAGAAGCGTTTAGTATAAAAATCGATGAATCTGCTATTCACGTTAACGCACTAAGCTCTTCTATGGTGCCGATAAATATTGCCTCAGGATACTCGGGTTTATCCACCTCGGTAACTAATTTCTTGTTAAAATCATTAATCGATGCTCTCGTTTCAGCAACAACAATCAATATCGAACATTTCCAATGATATCAACCCAGTTTCTCCAACTCCAGATCAATAACTTGTTGCCGATCTAATAAGGTGCTTTGCAGAATGACAGGTAACATCTGATCATACCCATATTCAGTTGGATTGGGTGATGCCAATTTTTGTTTCTTGTTGTCATTTTGTTCAATTAATACACTGGTGGCATTTATTTGTTATTTCTTCTGGTTCCATACAAATTATTCCGAGTTTCAAACGTGATTTTAACCGCCTTTTTCAAAATATACGAAAGAATTTCCTTTAACAAAAATATACTTCTCTCTGATCTCTATAACTTTATAGAAAATTATTTAGAGAATTTCACGTTCCAAGATTCCAGTGACTAACGCCATTCAAGATATAAAATCTTGATTTTTCGTATTTTTGACCATGTTTCAATGAAATTTCAAACATGTCATGGTCAGTAAAGTTTTAGATCTTGTATTTCTCGATACTTTGGAAAAAAGAAAATTTCAAGAATGTCAAAGATTCTTTTCCTAGACAAGTTTTTCTCTTTGAAAAATTATAATTTTTCGCTAGAAAAATCTAGAAAAGAATGTGGTCAGCAAAATAGACAACGTTATTCTCTTTATTTTTGTTGAAATAGATTTTTGAAAATCTCAAATCGATATAGCGCGATAAAACAAAAAAGTAAAATTTCACTTAATCAATATTTGTACTTTTTAATCAATAATTGCACATTTAAATCAAAACTTGAATTATTTTCTAAAAAGATTTGCACTTAAAAATCAATTATCGAAAACTCAATAATCTTTGTTATGAGTGTTCGCTAGGGGGTTGGTTCTAAACCAGTGCGTGGTAACTAAGAGTGGCGCGGGGGCTCACATCTACCTATCAAATCAATTCTCAGTGTATTTCTTGGTTTTATTCTGATTTCTCCATTCTTTCTGTCTTATAGGTTGTTATTTGATGGCACTTGATATAATATCAATTTTTTTCGTTTTCCTTATTATATTGGGTTTTGATAAAATAATGCTAGTCGGTAGTTCTGTCTCCATGCGTTCGATAAAATAAAACACAATACTCCAAACACATATTTGTAGTTATCACAAATTGTACACCAAAATAATTACAGTATAAAACAGATGAAGAATCGATTACTTGTAACTCGACATAGTCTTTAGGAGCCATCTAAATTTCTGACACAAGAGGCCCATTCACCGCCACCCTCAGGAAATCAAACCAATCACTGTTTGCAATTCGGTAGTGGAATTGGAAATTGTCTGACATTACTGAAAACTGGTTTTTTATCTAAAACTAGTGTTAATGAAGCCGTTGCTACCCAATGTAGTTGAAGGAATTTTTTGACACGTGCATGGTGAATACTAGTAATCACATACGTTGTGATCATTCGATGAGTTCTGCTGCCACTGTTTGACTTCATATGGTTTATCACAAAAATCTCCTTTGATAATCTGATCCTGTTTAAAATCTAACTATTCTATGAATTTCTATTAACTCTTCTGATGCCCTACTTTAATAAGTTGTATTTCTCTACAAATACTGTTCTCAGTTTTCCCGTTGTCGGTTGTTTGTAATTTCGACTTTCCTTATATAATAGTGTTGGGGTATAACAAAATTTACAAAATCAAAAAGGAAAATCAGTAAAAACATTGATATTCAAAATAATAGTTGAAATTGCAAAATTAATTAAAAATTTAAAAATATATATTTAGCTGGGGAAACTGGTATAGGCGGATGCCAAATGATGAGACGAATCTAAATATAATAAAATTTAATCGATTGGGTCCCCAGAAGGAAATAAATTGGTTAGATGGGAACTCCAGAAGCCCTGAAGTATCCAATTTAGTTTTAGAGAAAGAGATGTCATAAATGCCAAATCAATTTGATTTACAAATAACTTAATTACGAGATGGGTATAAAAGGAGAAAGCAAATCAACAAAATTGCCAGTTTGTCGAAGAGAATATTTCATTAAGAATTCAACGACGGAAATAATTTGAGAAGCAATATCAGAAAGCATCATTCAGTGTCAGCCAAACAAATTAAAGTCTCGCGCACTAGACAGGGACATGACCCTTTGGAAGGCGTATCCCTACGCATTGATTTTTTGTGAATTTGTACAGAGTAAAGTAGAGTGAATTGAATCTATATTGTGAAGGTTGTGAATAAAATTTTCAAGTATAATTATGATGTAAATTGGAAATAAAACTTATTGTGTTGGGTTAATTGAATTGATTAAATAAGGACACCAAGAAGTCAGACTTAAGTACCGACTTTTTACAAAAACTCAACAGTAGTATAATTCATTTGATTGATGATTCTCAACCCAAATAGCCAATCAAACAAGCTGTGCTGATAATGGCTATCCCAAGTTCCCTTTTGTTTACTTTCTTTATTGCTTACCCAACGCGGTCTTTCATTAATTAATTAATTAATTAACCATTTCTGTTTCATTTATTTACATCCTTTACTACCTTTTCTAAATACATATTGAAAACTTTATTCTCACCATGATCTTCGCGATTATAAACTCTCTATCCAACCCGCTTTTCAATTCGATAATTAATTTGTTCTATAATTTCGCAAACAAATTAAAAATATACAAAGCAAAATATAATTAATGTAGTTTCTCAATATTTAATTGCTTATTAATCCCTTTCCGATAAATGTCATAAATTGAAGTACTGAGAGGTGCAGAAAGTGTAAACTGATTATCTTTCCTGTGTTGATAAAAACTATATTACTTGAATTTTTATAACTCGAATAAAAAACATATTGATTTAATGTTGTTAAATTGTGAAGTGTCTATCTCTGTCGTGGATTTAAATTTACAAACCCATCAATTAGAAACCCACCATTTCCATTCATTACTGGTATTTGCATCAGCTGTCAAGATATACAAAATTTCCTTTTTTTATTTTTCACAACTGTTCCAGGAATCAGTTTATTAGCTCGCAAAAACTCTTTAGATAAGCAAATTCCTTTCACAAGTTGGTTTTGCATTTTTCATTTCCATTAATTAATTTAGAACTACTTTGTCGTATTTCTTGGTTTAGCTTTATTGATTTATTTCTCTTCTCGATTTTCAATTTTTGCCGTCAATTTTCGTTTTACAGATTAGGAACGACATTCCCTCCAATTTACACATTTCTCCCTAATTTTTTAATTAATAGTTAATTTTCACTATTTAGGTATTCTTAAAATCATTAAAGTCACTTCATTAAAACAAAAAGTAACTACGTAATAAAACGACAGAAAGAAATCGTGATGTCATTTTCATAACGTCAAGATTGGTAACTTACCCATAACAGTGCATTATTATGAATGGCATTTTAATTAAGCTAGCAGAAAATAACAATTTTATTGAAATAATTGTTTATTTTTCCAAATCCAAAAGACAATTCAATTTTACCCAAAGTTGAAAAATGAAAATATAAATAATAAATAAAATAGGTTTTCCTCCAAAACTTATGATTTTGCCGATGAAAAAAGTGGAACAAAATGAAATGTGAGCTTTTGAAATTATTATTTCTATGGGGTTTAGGAAGAATGGATGAATCCCTTAAAACTAACTTTTTAAAGTGGTGCAAATGAAATTCAGATGTGCAGAAAAGTAGTGCAAGTTCATAAATGGCAAAAGGTTCAAAATTAATGAATTAATTTAAAAATTTGACATTGCGTAGGAAAAAGTATGTACAAAGACAAACAACTAGACGAACACAAATACGATAATATAAAATTCACCAGAAAAAATATATTCAAATGATAGAAATTAGTTCAAAATAAAATTATCTGTGAAAAACGAGCAGTGATAGAAAAATAATGAGATTAGCTATTCCTCAAAAGTTAAAGGAATTAAAATTTCACAAAAATATTAAGAGCATCAACAAAGTAGCGAAATTTTACCTCTTAATTTGATTATTTGTTTCCAAACTTAGTAGGAGAAAGACTAGTATAAAAAACAGTGAAATTAATGATCAAGTGCATGTTGGTCGAAGAAAAAACAATAACCAGGAATATGAAAAATAAGTGAAGGAAGAGTTCAATTGAGTTTTAAATCTATAAATAAAGGTCTTTTCTCATTAGTATTCGACACTAAAAATATTCTTTAAAAAGGTTTATTTAAAAAGAATTTTGACGATATTGTAAAAATCTAATTGATACTCAATAAATTATGTGATAGGTCTTATTTGATTAATTGAAACAAATCGCATGTTGAGTCAAAATCAATACCGAATTTAATTAATTATTGCCCAATAGTTTAATTAATTACTAACTCTATACTTAGTAGCCAATAAAATCAAAAAATATTTGTTGGTACCATCCTCTTATATCAATGAATTTTCTTGGATTTTGTGCAAATGGTCACCTTCCGGTAATTCGTGCTCTTGGAAAATTTCAACATTCAACAATCTATTTCTGGTCATGAGGTTTGGAATAAAACTGGTTTTGAATAAATTGTCCTTACTTCAATATTTATCAATGGAAAGCGGCAATACCTGTTTCAAAGGATTTCGATGTTGCATTGTTTATTCAAATTCATCATAATCAAATGACATTTCTTCATCACCGAAGAAAAAAAACTTCGGATCCCGATGTGAGTCAAAATTGCTGATGGTATCAAAACTTTTCTCACTATCTATAAAATAAAATATTTAAGTAATATTCACCAAACTATCGCAAAACATGAAACCAATTCATATCCTCATATTTTCAAAATGAATGAAAGAACATTATAAAAATATTGAATACGCCTTGGAGAAATTAGAACAAGCTGGATTAAAGACTAGTCTATTCAAATGTCAATTTTTGAAAGATGAACGTTTCCTGGACATATTATCAGCAAAAGTAGGGTAAAATCGCATGAGGATAATTTCAAAGCAGTAAAAAATTTGAAAGAACGAAGTGTGTTAAAAAGGTCAGAAATTTCTTGGGGTTAATAAACTAATACAGAAAATTTATTAAAGTCTACAAAAGATTCGAAACTCTACAAAAGGTTGTTTGGGAGTAAAGAGAAAAAGTTGATTTAGACAGAAGAAAGTAATAATGTATATGTTGAGGTTAGGTGATTTTCAAAAATTATTATAAAAAATTAAAAAAATTTGGGAAAATAAAAAAATTAATTAAAAATAATCAAAAAATTAAAATCAATATTTTCCGGGGGAAATGATTATGTGCCGATGCCAATTGACGAGACGAGTAAGAAAAAAATTAATATAAAATTAATTTGGATCCCTAGAAAAAGTTATTTAAAAAATACAAATTAATTAATTAATTAAAATGACGAAAACAAATAAATTAAATTAGGGAGAAATTCTCCGAATTGGATAAGTTTAATTACGAAGGGAACTGATTATTCCCTAATGTGATTTATTTCGCAGTCTTCTCCTGGGGAACGGCCGAAGCGGTCAAAAGATGAAAGTAAATTGTTTAACTAGTTCTCCGGGAGTCCAATGTAAATTGCCGTAAATCAGATTAGTTGTTTGGGGAGAGATTCCCTATATAAGTTAGTCTCAAATCAACAACGGAGACACAAATAATTTTGAAAAATTGCGAGTAACAGAAAAGTTAAAAAGATTCGTGAGATTGAAAAAGAACTAGTCACACTTGTCAAGGATATTTTAGTAGTTAATTGAAAAGGCGGCTTCCCGTGGGGATTCCTGCCATTATTGTATAAGTAACAATCGAATCGTTGTGAAATTGTCATGATCGAATAAAAGTTTTCCTGTATTGAGTTATTCCAGTATCATTTAAAGACCACGTGGAGTCAGAGCAAACAGTTCTACCAAACCAAATAAAATTATAACTCAACATATATATTTTAAAAATTCATTAATAACTGTATATATTAATTATGTAAAATATTAAAATAGTATTTTTAAATTAACACATTAAATGTATAATGTAAAATTCAAAAGAAATATTCAATTTAATTCATGAAAGAATATTTTTCTATGTACATACGAAAACACATACATTTATTTATGTCTATTATTATTGGAAAATTTTTAACATTCCTTCATAAAAACAAAAAACAAAGATTGATCACTACCCAACAAAATGCACAACCCGCTGCATACATGCTAATATATAGACGCATTTTTATTATTTAATAAATGTTTTAAACTTAGTAATTTTTCCTGCGGCCCTTCACAAGTCTTAATTTGTTTTATCGGTTCAATACATGGGTTAAGTTTGACAAACCTGGTATAAGCCCTTTAGTATTTATACTGTTTATAAGTATATTTTAAAAAAATTAAATAATAACTGTAAATATTAATTATGTAAAATATTATTAAAATAATATTTTCAAATTAATACGTTAAATGTATAATGTAAAATGTTGAATGTTTTATAAATTTAAAATGTGAATTATAAATGTGTGAATCTTGATTTTAAAATATAGTTCCAGATATTCATTCAATATCACCAATAACAGTTTCAGTCGCATCTATATAACTCAAAAACAATTATAGAATATTCAAACAAATATCAATATTGTAAATATTAATAATGAATAATATCATCGCTTCACGCATTTTAAAATTAAAATTTCAAAATCATCCAAATTAAAAATACAACAAATCTTAATTTAAATTTAAATAACATTTCCTTAGTCTTTAAATCGTAGTTTCTCTCACATCCTGTAAGCATGAAAATATGAACTAATGTTATACGAAAATACTTTAAAAGTTTATAACCATAAAGAAAGTTGATATTAAAATAAATGTATTTCAGTACAAGGAAAATATCAATTGATAAAAGATCAAAATGTCATAAGAGCCACAAAACGTTGGTATCATGGTCATGAACATGAACTTAGAACCAAGATATATTAACAATAATGAATAATGAATAATAGAAATAATAATAATAATTATTATAATAAAAATTATAATAGTAACGATATTAATAAAATGATAAAATAACAATCGGTATTAACAAAGGTTAACAAACGAAACCGACAAATAATTGTTTTTTGAATTTGAGAAAGACTAATGTGAATAATAAGAACAATAATGTAGGAACCGAATAATAGATCACGATATTGTACGATGATAGAAAATTTTCACAAGCTAGGGGGGTCCAGAAATTGAGACACTGATAATTGAGAGAATGAACAGATGATCAAACCAATTTATTAAAATGATTAGCGACTGGTCAACATATTCTGAGACAATATCCACACGAACATGTACAAGCTCATCGTTGACATGACAACCATCATAAGTTTACGGGTTGAGAAGTGTATATGTAACCTCAAATAAATGCAAAGCAATACAGCCATCAACATTAGAAACAATATAAGAACGTCTTTGTGGAATAGGTTCACAATCACCTAAAATAATAATAATAATAATAATAATAATAATAATAATAATAATAATAATAATAATAATAATAATAATAATAATAATAATAATAATAATAATAATAATAATAATGTTGAATTTTTATTTTTCAGTTGATATACATACATTAACATAAAGCTTTAACAAAAAATTCAGATCTTAAACTGCACAAAAGTAAAAAGACAAGAAAATAGCAAAAATACATAATACAATTAAAAAAATAACTCATTCAATATTTTGAGACATAAAATGAGAACTCGATAAAATCAAATTGTCAAATGGTCACGACTTAATGAAGGTCTTATTTTATTGAGTATTTTCACACATCCAGAGAAAAGTGTAATCAGACTTCACGCTGGCAGGCGTTAATAATTTTAAATATTCGTAGAAATTTCCTAAATTTTCACCGCAATAGGTTTCAAATTTGAAATTTGCCAGTTCCGTTTTAATGAAGGACATATTTTAGGTAGAAATATTTGATATTTCATTTTATGAATAAACACTGCGAAAATTGGCTTATATAGTTGTTTATTTAAATTCTATTTTTATCAACGATTACGCTATTGACAATTTATTTAATTTTAAAGTGTATCTAAACCAGATACAGTCAGGCAAAAGATCGAATATCCAAATTTTATATATTTATTCAGATTTTAATACTGGCAAATTAAATTTTATTATTTAATTTAAAAAAATTTAAAGCCAATTTTAAAGTATTTAAATTTATTTAAATTCATATATATATATTTTTTAAAAACGTATATGAAACGAAAAAATTCAATCAGATAAATAGCAGAGTGATTAGAACCTATTTTAGGTCGAAATATTTCATAGTTCATATTATTAAACATTGCGGAAATTGTCTAACAGTTATTTATTTAAATTATATTTTTGGACTTTATGAATACAGTCAGAAATTATGACTGCTCAAAAATGGTTATTTATATGTCCTGAATCAAACAGTTATGGCCAGAATGTTAAAAGTAGCAATAATTCATTACAAATCATCGAATAAATAGGAAGCAAGATGAAAAATCTCCGAACAGTTTAACCCTCAATTGCATTGTGTAGAAAATTTGCAACATACCAGAATTTCACGTTTAGATCGCCTAAAATAAATAAGAACTAACCATTTCATAGTGTTGCTACATAGTGAGCTACAAAGCTGTTTAACGGATTTAGTTAGATTTTTTTAATTATTTTTATAATAATAAATTCAGTCAAAGAAACGTTATTTTATTTTATTCAAAATAAATAAAAAAAAATCATACAATTAAGGGTTAATAGTGAAAGAAATGGAAAATGTTATAATTATTATGTAGATAACTGTCTTTAATTAAATCCAGAGGAATTTACAGCATTATTTCCTTTCCTTTATAAAGATTGGGGACTTTGTGTAAAACTGGAGATATGGAAAGAAAACGTATAAGTAAACATGCAGGAGCTTTGTAAAAAAATTTTCAATCACTATAGAAAAATACAATCATTCGATAATTTAAGGAATATTTCGTTAGCAAAAATAAATAAAAATTTACAGGAAATAAAATTGGAAAGCATTTTTAATAATTGCAACAAAACATTTAAAAAATAGTAATAGCTAATTTATTGTAATTTGAATAAAATATTTTTTGTTTTTATTGTTAAACTTTTTCTTATTCTGCAGCAAAATACTCAATTTACTAGAGTGTCTCTTTATTGGTCAAATATACACAAACATACATAAATATACATAAACATATACAAATATACACTATAGATATAGAAAATGACATTTGAAAGCGTTACTAGACACTAGCAACCTTGTGAGACCACAATTTATTCAAGACAGCAAAAATTATAAATCAAGAAGCAAAATATTGTTATCGAGATTAATTGTTATAGGTAAATTGACCATCAAAAGGGAGCTGTCATTACGGCGGCGTGGGGTCTGATGACCAGTTGGATACTCGCGCAATGAGATTTTACTTGGTGATATTGAATTGGTACAAATTTGATCCAAATAAATATTATCCAATAATCTTGCGGATAAATTAAATTTAAAAAAAAAATTTAATAATCACAATTAAAACCATAAAAATAAAGAGATATAGTTTCATAATGAAATAATATATCAAATATTTTGTCATAACACTCGAATATAGAGCAAATGCCATTTACAATAAATCTTATAGTTTTTTTATTCAATTTGACTGCTATAATTACAGCTAAGTTTTAGGGCAACATACGCAAAGGTATCAAGATACTAATGGAATTTATAGCAAACACAACCAAAGTTTCTCTGTCCAACCTCTACAAATAGGAATATCTGTATATTAAATGTAAAAAACGAAGCCAAACCTACTACTTTTTAAAATGAAATTAGCAAGCTAAATTACAAGTGAAATATTAGATCTGTCATTAGGTATACCGACATTTGGAAGATCCCCCAGCTGGACGAAAGAGTATTGAGATGATAATTTTAAAGATGTTTAAATTAGTATAAAAGACATTTTCTGTTGAAACGAAACAGGTATTTTACAAACGAGTCGAAAAACTACTATGCAATTAATCCGAAGAGTATAGAGTAATGGCAAACATTTAAAATAGAATTTATTAAAAAAGAAATTACCTTTTTTTAAAAAAATTTTCCTGTTAGGAAGTTTTTTATTTACATATTTATAGATAAAGTATAAATTTTTCACTTGCAACCCCCCCTCAATTCCCCTAACACCAAATTCTAAAAGAGATTTGTCTAAAACAAATGTCCTACTTGGAGAATCAATCTTGCTGAACTGGTATTCGATATGTCATTCGATGACTTGTCTCCATCAAAAGATTCATCTGGAGCTATACCACTGCGCTCACTGATCTGACCGCAATCTCCAGCACCACTAGCTACCCCGGCAGGAATTGATCGACTGCAAAAGTATTGAAATTTTTTTAATTTTAACTTAATTTTAAAATTCTAACCTGAACATTCGACATCTCATTTCTTCCAGACGCGACGCAGCCTTTTCAGCATTGTTTATAAAATTTGGGCTCCACAACCGTTCAGCGGCGGCACTTGCTAATGGCCTAAGATTACATACACAGCAATAAGTATTTCTACTTTGATCAAAAAATAAAGTTTTTTTAAAAACGCAGAATTGCAGCAAATGAATTTAAAACACCTAAAATATAATTATAATATAAATCAATAATTTAACATCTTTTTGTTTTCTTAAGAAATTGTAGGCGAAAAATTACTTTTTTATTTTAAATATTAATAAGTAATATTTAATATTACAAAATATAATAATTAATCTAAAATAATTAAACATTTTTATTTAACAATTTTAAAATTACTATTGATTAATTTTATTATTTATTAATTTTATTGTATCAAGTTTGACTCTTCAACTCACTCAATCGAGTTAACTCGGGAACAAAAGGCGGATTTTTTACACGAATCAAACTAAATATGAGCTCAACCTTTTCAAGGCCTATGGGTTGTTTTTGTCTCAAAGATTTTTTATCTGTATTGTGGACTGTTGGACAAAAATTTCCCACCCAGAAAGACTAAATGGACCTTTTATTTCCAGGACTACGAATCTTGAACTGGACATTAAAAAACATATATTTAGTAATTAAGATTATATATTTCAATAAAAAATTTCAATTTTATTTTAATATTATAATTTTATTTATTTATTAATTAAATTTATAATAAAACATATGTAATATATATTCGCATAAACATTGACATTTTATTATGAAACATCAATAAAAATCATTAATAATTAATGTGCAATGACAAATATCTCGAAATTATTGAATTGATTATCTTTGATACACTGGAAAACCCGTTTTTCATAAATAAATAAAAATTGTTTATTTATTTATTTTTTATCTATTGATTATAAGTTAAAATTTTGATTATTATTAAAAACATATTCAATCTAAGTTTAACGACATAATAAATAAATTGAACGGTCTGTCAGTAGGCCTCAATTAAATATAAAGAGGCACTTATAGAAGATTTATGAAACATTTTAATAAAAAGATAAAATTTTCTAAAGAATCTGACTTTCTAAAAGAACCAGAAATCTCCCGAAACTTATGAAATCTACAAAATTTACCAACCCGACTAATCAAAGATTCCTTTTAGTAGTGTCGGATGACCTAATCTTGGATTTCAGATTAGATGTTTATTGAAACAAAAAGCAAGATCGAGAAGAGCGTGGATCATCCAAAGTCCAAATCTCTTCCTAAAATGTACTTCTGTGGCTGCAAATCAGGATTGTATTTGAAATAGATTTTAAGCAATTCAGTAAATAATCTTAGTAGATCATACATTTGTCGGGGTTGTACAAATTACAAGAAGTAAAAATATAACATTTCAAAATTATAAAAATCAATTAAAATTAATTAAAAATTTGAAAAAGTAAAAATTAATATTTTTCCGGGGTGGAAGTGGTAACAAGTGGCAAGTGAAATTGTGAAGATGAATAAAATAATATTAAACTGATCAGAGGTCTATAGAAGGTTAAGGATCCAACAACCAAGTACTTAATTAATTAATAATTTTTAATCGAGCTTATTAATCAATATCCATTCAACGAGTCTCAAAATAATGGACTGTCCTGGTTTAAAATAATGAACAATAAATTGTCCATACGTTTCCAAATGTCTCATTTTCACAAAGATGGATATTCGGTCTCTCGAACAACATTATTTATGCACCAGAAAAACTATAAAAGTAGATAGCAGCAAACAGGGCGCGCCAGTGGGTCGAAGAAATTTGAAATAATTTTAATTTGAAAAATGAAATAATTGAAAAAGAGATATTATTGAGGAAAGCATGAAATCACATTGTGTTTGATTTGACTTAGATTTTGATTTGATACCCATCGAGTGTTTATCCAGTGTGAAAAAATTGTATCTATTTGGAAATTGTGAAAATAAATATTATTTTATTTGGAGTTTTCTTGTATTGATTTGACAAGTTGAACACGAGGAGTCAGATCGGGATTTAAATTTCATCGATGAACTTCTTACTTTCCCAACACATTCATAAATTATAAATAAAATATTGTCGTTGTGAAAATGAAGTAAATTCGAAATGTAATTATCAACATATTTCCATTGAAAAAGTAGAAACAGATGACAGTTGAAAAAATTAACAAACCTATGTCAATTAATTTTAAATTAAAGGGAAATCTGTAAATAAAAATTAATTAATTTATTAAAAAAAAATCTTAACCCCATCAATTACTAAGTCGAAAACAAAATTCAAAAGTTGACAGTTTGTGTAAAAAAATGGATTTTAACATTAAAGAGAGTTGGTTAACTAAAGCAAACTAGAGGACCTATTTAGATTTGCACTTTATGGTAGCGAAAATTTGCATTATGCATCAATATTAGTCCAAGAAATTAGTACTAAACCAAAATTATTGAAATAAAACTGAACACAAACTTGCGAGAGAGCAATAAAAAGAAAGGACATAGAGTACTAATTTGATTAAAATTGGCGGTAATCTTCCATTGGAAGATTTACTAAAGTTATATTTTTAATTTACCCAACAAGTATAACCTTTGATACCCAAACAATCATTACACAACATCTGGTTGTCCGATTTCAATACAAATGATTATATTACATTTTATACATAAAACTCGTTCAAAAAATTCTGATACATTCGTCATTTATAAATTTGATTTGTTTCTGTTTTCTTTTAACCTTACATGTTTTTGTTTCATTAGGGCTAAATATCAAATAATATCAAACAAATTTCATCTAAAGTTATTTTGAAAAATCAAAGAAATAAATTCTCAATAACAGAAGAGAAAATATACTTTTTAGATAATTAATTCACGTTCCATTCTATATGTATATAGATCATAGAGGCTGTCTTTCCAATTGGATTTTGATTTACCGAGCTCTGTCATCCTAACTTGAAAACTCTTTCATACATACCAAAGCCACCAAATAAATAATTATTTCTAATTCATAATACTCTTAGGCCCGGATGAATTCTGTTGTTAAATGAGTTAATTTGATTTTGCTCGAGATTTCCAAACAAAATTCAATTAGAAATATTCTCAATCTAATAAATTGCTAATTTGATAATGTGCAGTTGACATTGGTATAGTAGGAATGATTGAGTGGAGGAGGAGGGGGAGGACGATTTTCCATCAGCATACCAATGAGTTGATATCTATTTTCACCGAGAATGTTTCTCTATCATTGAAACGATAAATGGAAGGGAACAACAATTAGAAAAGATAAATTCGGATAATGCGATCGGAAAATGAAGTGACTAATCAAACAAATATGTTGTCATTCAAGAATCAAACTGCCCAAGGAAAGGATCCGTACAACAGATAAAACATGAATAACACAATACAAGGCCATTGGAGGAAGATTATATGAATAAAGTTTATCACAAATTTATTTTTATATAAATTCTGCATGATTGCAATAGGAGAGATTAAAAAATAGAGATTGCTGATAAAATTTTAAGAAAACAAGGTTAACATAATAATAGGAAAGTAAGTGTCAAATAACTTCGTTCTTTACATGTCAGAAATAATTGTAAAACAAGGCGGGTTCCAGGAACATACAGTCTCTCTATAATAGCTATTGTAACTTTAGTTGGTCTCTTTATGAGCCGTTCATAGGCCAAAGTGAATCATTCCACGTTTTGAATGACTTTAATATTTTAGTACCAAAGCAACTAATGCCTAATTTATTATATCTAAAATAAATTTACTTAATAAATAGATATAATTTCAACTCTTTGGCTGTAGGGCATAATTTCAGTGAAATCTCTGAAAATTGTCAAATCTCCAACAAAGCAATAATTTCCGCTTTTTATTGAAGTACAGTAACTACTCTCTTATCCACCAAAAACGGGACTGTGAAAAAAGATGGTTTCTAGAAAATGACGGCTTTTAGAGTGAAAAATAATAAAATTTATTAAAAAATCCAGTAAAATTTAATTCTTTATTATCCAGTTATCCAAAGTGATATTAAATTTTCGTTTTTTCTGTGATTTGCTTATTAAATCAATACCAATTTCTATATTAATGAAGGCTATATAGTATAAAAATGCCGGTTATTGGAGTTTGGAGGATAAGAGAGTATTTATTTTTGAGGTAGATAATAAAATTTCACAATTTAAAATCCAAATTAATTAAACGTTCAGTATTTTTTATTAAATGTTCAGTAATTTTTCTTTATTTTTTCTGTAAATATAATAATTTGTTTTGTAAAACAATTAACGATTTATTGAAATTTTAATGAATTTAATGAAAAAAAAATATATTTTACTGAAAAAGTACTGAACAAAGAAATCATAGCCATTTAAAATTCTACAGTATTTATTGTAACATCTATAAATTTATTATAAATCCGATTCCCACAGCCAAAACGTTAAAGAAGAAAGTATATTATTTGATCAATTTTCTTTTATTTTTGTTTCGTGAAGTTAATTGATTTGGCAAATGAGCCACTCATGTATTCAGCTTTAAACGTTATTTTATTCAGATTTTCTTGAAAATTACCATCGGGAGGTATAGTGTGAATTGTATACGTGGTAACAGCAACTATTCCCACATTTGTTATACTAGCACTCGTTGTTGATTCCCTTGCATTTACAGGAACGATAAACCCCATTAAACACTATTTTACATATTGTAAAATTATATTTCAGTTATTCATATTTGTTCAAAGGCATTGAATAAATCTCACACCAAATAAAAACCAATAAACAGGTCATAGTTCAAGACTTAAGATTACACATCTGTAATGCATACGACAAGCCATGTATTATTTCACTTTTGCTTTACAATTTCTCTACCACTCGGAATGCTCCCAAACTCGCTAATGTCAAATATTTACCCAGGAAGTGAAAAATCCAATCAAATCAATCAGCACAACCACGATTACGAACCAAACTAAATTCTAACTGAAAACCAACCGACATGTCAAAGGTCAATAAATCTTACCAAATTCGAGGTATCACATTATCAGCGTCAAGGAACTCCAGCCACATCGCTGCTTCTCCACCAAGAATATTCTCCCGCCAATTATCATTTACAGGAACATTGACGTAGTCATTCATCACCATTTGATTACCATACTCGTCTCCTGGGTCGCATTGATAATGATTGAGCCACTGTGCGCCATATTCCAGTCGATCCAAATACCAACAAGCCGAATAAATAACTTGAATGTTTTGTTTAGCTAGAGTAGCTGCTTCGGCGGTTGATTGACTTTTCCATAATTGCACAATCGTGCCTTTCTTGAGAACAGAATTGCGTTCGTAGGCTTCCTGCCAAACGATAAAGCCACGCTGCTTGTTATTATTAGAAAGACCGAGTTGTGTAATTATATTTTGAAGTTTACGAGTATAGAAATCTATCAATGAATCCACGGAAAACATGCCTCTTGATCGCATCCAACTTTGAATGGCTTGATTGCTAGACAAACACGAGGTTGCTACTTCATCCGATCCAAGATGAATCCACTGATCTGGGAATAAATTAATGATATCTTTATACAAACTGGTAAGCAGTCGATAAGTTGAGGCAGCTGCCATGTTAACCGGGCCATAATGACCCGACCATTTCCCATTCATATCAATGCATCTCGTCATGACTTCTGGATGACTTTTTCTCCAGCTCAGTGTATGGCTTGGAGAATCAATTTCAGGGATCACACGGATACCTCTAACTCGAGCATATTCGATTATCTCTTTCACCACTTCTGGCCTATACACTTTGTGTTCTGGGTCATATGCACCATGCAACGCGAATTCCGCATGATTTTCAGTAATCAGAGGAAACGATTGGTCATCAGTTAAATGCCAATGGAAAACGTTCATCTTGTTCATGACCATGGCATCAAGATTTTTCATAATGATATCTTTAGGTATGAAATGTCTAGCAGTATCAAGCATAACACCGCGATGTTTAAATCTAGGTTGATCTTGTACTTTTGTTTCATTAATAAATATTCTTCCAGCTCGTGTTCGCCACATCATTTGTGATAAACTTTCGAGACCTCTTAAAGCTCCCCAAGTTTCTTTTGCCGAAATAAATATCCCTTTCAATGAAACACTAATTTGATAAGTTTCATTCATGTACAAGCTAGGCCATTGATGGCTATCTGATTCGACATATATATTGACGATGTGGAGTTCACCTTTCAGTTTAGCTGCATAAGGATATGAGGATCCAAACTTTGTTTTAGATTTCGTTTGCTTACCATTAGTTAGTAGATCTCCTTCGTTGGCATTGTTAAGTATTGGTTCTTGATGACGCCAATGAGATGGGTAATAAGATACAGCTTTCTGTGTGCAAATAATGTCTTTGTATCTCATCACAGCCTCCTGAAATCAGAATTTACATATTAATAAATTAATTAAATAGCTATTTAGTAATATAATTATCAAATTTTTAAAACAATATCTTAGATTCTATAGTAGTCATACGGAACCTATGACTTATCCTATCAGTAAAATATATCATAAATAGTCATAAACATTTATTTATTGAAATGTACTGATGATGGATGAACAAAGGTATTTTTAGACATGCTGTAGAACAGTATTTCTCAACCAAAAACGTGCCGATAACGAGTAAACAATTTAAATTTTTACCGCGGACCACTAATACTAATTGTTGGTTATATTTTACAGGAATACATATATTTCAGTTGTAAAAATTCACACAAAGTTTACAAAAAATAAACAATATATTTACACAAAAAATGTGCATAAAAGAATAACAATAAATATTGCAAAAAACATAATAATATTTTAATAAAGAAGTACAACACAAAACTAATCTTTAAATTATACAAAACTACTGCATTTCTAATAAATCACAGAAAATAGACAATATCTAAATAATTATCATTTAACAAAATTATTGAGAATAAAAAAAATAGAGAAAAATTCATAGTTGTATAAACATAATATACTTTTCATAAAGTTTAACTAGAACAATATAAAAGTCAACCCCTAAATATAGGACAATTCATTCATGTTCCAAAGAATCCAGAGAGAGAAATGCACATTCTGTAATTTTACGTTTATAGTTTTGCTGTAATATTTCATATGATTTATTTTATGAGGGGTAAACACAGTTTAACAATATTCTGGCATTATTTTCCTCCTATTCAACTCACGTTGCGGACCGCTAATTTATGGTCCACGGACCACTACTTTGAGAACCACTTCTGTAGAATAGGTACAACTTCTCTGAATATACTTTTTACATATACCTGGTAATTGAAAAATTAAAATTAATTATTAGAGGCCGAGAAGTTGACAATTCATGATTTAACAGAAAAATGAAATTTTTTCCTTCATATCGGTATCATTGCACGTAGCGCGTTAAATAACTTTCAAATACGAATTCTTTTCTTAATTTGTTATTGTCGCGAGATCTCTTCCCTTCCAGGCATTTTTTCACAGCCTATTTATTAAATTTTAAAGTTAGTTTAATCAAAAAATTTTTAATCAAAATTTTATTAACAAAAATAGCTTGACTATAAAATTTATTGGCATTTATAAATATCAAAAATTAATCAGAAAATTTTTATTTAAATTTTTTTAACCATATACAGTAAAAATAATCAACATATTTTATTTAAAACAGTTAAGATATTTAAATTATGTTGTGTTTATGAAATAAATCTTGATGGAATTTAATTCGCATAAAATGAGTTGGATGTAACTAAAACATAATCCAACTAAAATATACTTAAAAAAATACCATATTGTGATAAATCATAGCACATATTTTTTTAATAATTTACAGGTTTTTTAAAAGCCACCCGCCCTTCAAAAAAGAAATTTAGACCCGATGACAACCTTCAAGTAGGGTTTTCCCCAAAAGAGGCGATACCATCCAGGTTAGGAACCATTGTTCTAGACAATTTAGACTCTAAAAATATGATAAAGAATACAGTGCAGGGTATCCATAAAGTCCGCGTGTCATTAAAATACTTGTAGTTATGTAGTTAAGAATCTATACAGTAAAAGATAAAAGAAACATCCGTATCCTATTTTAAAAGTCGTCTACAGATCGCGATTTCGTTGAATACCCATTGAGCTTTATATGCTCCTATATAAAGAAAATGGCCAACCTCTTCCAATTCAACTGTTATGGAATTTCTCATTTAGAAACCGTTTAACTTGCAGACCAAAGTGACAAGGAGCGTCATCCTGCTGAAACACTGTATTCTCTATCAATACATATAGTTCAAACTGTTTTATATATACTAACAAAGTCACAAGTATTTCAATTGCACATGGACTTTATAGACACTTTGCATATTTTATTAAACCATGAAATAGTTCAGGTTTGTGAAATTGTGAAAATCAAACCAAATTGATTTATTCATATATTTTGGCCTTAATAAATATTGAAATGACTGTCACGCTTGAATAATTCTCAGTGTCACTAGCCAACTATTTTGGTGTACAAACGACTCCACCTGACAGTGCGCAATTGCAGATGTTCCAAATCGTAAGTTTTTCCTTAACAAAATGAACGCTTTATAAAAAATTAATTTGGTGAAATTCAATAATTTTATTGAAAACACATTGTTGACAGGTGATTTTTTCTACCTGGCATTAGGTTAATGTAAATGAGAAAGTTGATTTAATTATAGACACGTTATAAAAAGAGAAGATGAGCTAGTAAAATCGACAGTTAGTTCAAAAAAAAGTTTTGGGAAATTTCGAAGGTTAGAATAAAAGTCAACGATAACTTAGTGTGAGCCATATTTTTATTTTTCTTAGAGTACCAGAAGCGAGATCTTCCACTGGAAGACTTATCCCAGCGCAAAAGATCAAAAGTGTTATTGAAATTCGTGTAGGCATAGTGGTGTAAACGATTGTTGTTTTTTGAATAAACTTTATTGTGTTGAGCTCTTCGATTTAACTGAATAAGGACACCGATGAGTTAGAAACTAGTACCAAACTTGTAATAAATACTCAACACAATGCTTGATACGTGTGTTACGCGTATCCAGCCAAAAATGTGTTAGGTGACCGATTTCGTTTAAATTATAGATATTTTAGACATTTATCCATTTCTAGCTAGGGTTGAGTAGTAAAATTAAAATTTTAAAATAAAAATTGAACGGAAATCAAATGAAATTTAGATGGATGATAAAATTGATAACAATAGGAAATGTAAAGCAGAGTTAATAAAAAGAACCAAATTAGATGTCAAAAGCACAGAAATACGAATTTACAAAAACTCAATAAATGATTAATTATTCGAATTTGAATCCAGTAAAACAGGCTAGGGGGAATTTGGCGATGGGAGGAAGTAGATTGTTACAATATTGGTTGATAGTCAAAACTTTTTTCAATAATTAAGAATTAATTTTTTTAGATAGACGAAACTTTATATTTCTCAAAATAAAATTAATATGAAATTGGATGCATTTAAAAATCAAAAAACATGAGGATTTTGGATTTCAGCCGGGTAAAAATTATCACTCAATTAGTCAAGCCTGCACTCTAAAATTGCAATATTCCTTTTACATTCCAGAAGTTTTTCTATGTTTCGGTGATGTAATTAAATTGTTTGGACTTTTATGCCAATAATAATAAGTTATATATTTATTTACGCTAGTCACTGACTGACGGCTAACTGACTCTTGAACGCTATAGATTTATGGGTTTACCTTCCAGACCGTTTGAGATAACCCTTAAATTTTTGCATAGGTCTTCAGTATTAAAATGGGAAGCCTGTAGGCATGTTTTGGTTTATTATCTCCCTTTTTTGAGGAAAGTGGATTTTTATGAAAAGTTTGTGCTTTAGGTAATTTGTAGGCGTATTTTAGAATTCAATGAATAATTTAATTTAGCCAGTTCATCAATTTAACTGATATAAAGCATCGTCATTATTGTTATGTCCAGGTATACCTCTTTCCCATATATATCCTTAAAACGCAAATATTAAAAGGTTTTGAAAAATCAGATAGTTTCTATGCCAGAAAATCCATACAGATAGCAAAGAAAAGTTTCGTAATGGAATAATATATTTCTCTTTTGGCCTGTTTCAATAGCAAAAATTTCAAAACTAATTTCTTAGCAGGTTATAAATTGTCGGGTTTTTTCAACCCATGTTGTTGGCTGATAACCAGTTGAGATAATAATTTTAAAAAACGAAATTTCAAACTACTATATCAAGACTTCAAATCATAAAAATTGGTAAGTATGAAGACAGCCCAATTTTAAACCTCGAGCGAGTTACAAGCTCTTGAAATAAATAACAAAAATTCTTAAATTCATCCTTTATTAATATAAAGTGTAATCATATATAATGCACGGGATTAATATTATCATTTGAGGTGGGTGAATTCATAAATTTGTATTTCTATGAATGTGAAGTTAATAATTATTTTATTTACAGTTATACTGAATAAAGTGTAAATAAACCAGACGTTTACCCATCCCTTATTCTATCCGTCATAGGACGGGCAATGCTCTAGTTAATAATAATAATAATAATTATTATTATAATAATATAAACATAACCTGTAAAATATAATTGTTAACATTTGTTAATTTAAATATTAAGTTGTCAGACTTGGGACAAACTTCATAAATATCTGCTCTGGTGATGACAGAAAACGGATGTGGCCATATTTGTCCAAATGTCATAAACGGTGCTCGCCATACGTGTAATGTGCTGTCTGAATCGATCAAGCCGAACATTGCCGTGTCGTACTTAACGATAATATCGGGTGCAGGTTTGTCGGTATCCTGTTTTATAATTTGATTATTAATTAATATTATTATTATTATTGTAATATATATATAACTGAAAAGGTATGTTTGTCTGTCTGTCACAATAAATATTCCCAAACGTTGAACAGTAACAAAGTGGAATTTGTATATGTCATTCTGGCTATCATTTCTAAGTCAACTGTGCTAGTTTCAACTTTCAACTATTTTCGCTGAAAATTACAGCCTTGGATTTCACAGACGAGTGCTTCTCGGATGAACAGCTATATGTGGTAATTTCAAGGCCAAAGGATCGATCAACAATGTTTATCGTATACAATAATCAACAAGAGACTGCAAATATTGCCCATAGACAAGTATTGTAATAAATATGTAATAACAAGATGAATAAAAATAATTATATTAAATAAAGAATGAATTTGAATCTATCCAGTGCGAATCCGTATAATAAAGCTAGTTCAATAATAGAGCATATTTTATATAAAATAATAATAGGAAAAGGACATAATTATAATCAATAATTTCATAATCTATTAGCGGAGAAAAAAAATATTGCATAATAGTCACAGAGATTATGTTTCTACAACAAAATAAAACATTTAGATAATTCGGTCTAAACTTAGAAATTAATTAAAATGTCATCTTGTTATTATTAAATATTTGATCGATTGTGATTGGTTGATTCAATTATTTGTTTATTGATATTGATTTATCTATTATTTATAAGGTGTCGACAGATCAGGCATAATTGAGAAATTATCCATTCCTCGGTCTAATGTAGAACATTTCAAATTTACAAGATATACATTTTAAGGGGAAATATTCGCAACAAAAATCGAATTTATGTGGAAAAATGATAATTGCCCAAGAACAGTCAAAGAAGTCCCAATCAGGCCTTGTTTGGTTAAATACCGCAAAAATTTGTGTCAATAAAGAAACTTTGAGGTTGAAAAGATAAATTTGTGAGAAAATCAATAGAAAAGTGCAGTGTTTAATTGTTAATATTAAATACAAAACTTTATTATAATGTTGGGTCTTAATGAAAAAATATCAATTAAGATTACTTTAATTCTGATTTTATTCATAATAATTCACCTTAAAACATTCAAAAACGGCAAAATATAATATATTTTCATATTTTGAGCTATGTAAACATTCTGCAATTATACGCATAATATTTAATACTAAAATATTATAAAATATATAGTATATATTATAAATTTCGTATACATTGTTATATTAAAGATGAATTTATTGTTCTATTTATCTCACAATTGGTATTATACTTTTAAGTTTTTAAAATTTATATAAATAATTAATTAATAAATTTACTTAAAATATTGTTCAAACAATTCTCAATTATAAATCTAAAAAATAAATTAAAATTGGTGGCTAACTGTTGATAAAGATTTGTGATTATCCTTAAGATTTTTTTGATCTATTTTCATTCAGAAAATTACAATGATTATATTAATCGAAATGTCTTATATAAAAATGTGTTTTTGATGCTTTTATCTGTGAATTGAAAATATCGAATATTTCTAACGTTTTCTTTGTTTTGCGCTCACCAAATACTGCAAAACTGTGAAAGCCACTAGAAATACGAGAGCAGTTTATAGAAAAGATTTTACCGGTGATTTAATGGCTCGAAAATTGTTTTTACGTTTCAAATATGGCCAATTTTACTTCACTGGTACTCCAGGAGACCAAGAGACTTCTATCTTTAATCCATAAAAATCCTTATTACACCACGCGAGAATTTGCTGAAAAGGGGGGATGTTGCCTTTCAACAGAAATTGGAAAATTCTAAGACGCTTTAACTAATCACATATGAAATTAATTATACGGACTGTCACTGCTTAAACTTCTATACTCAAACATCAATACTTGCAAGCAGTATAGATGATAGGTTTGGAAGTTCTACCGAATTTTGAATTATCACATTTTCCGTTAGTCAGTCAACAATAATAGCGGCATTAAATTCAAGAACAATGAACTGTTAAATAGAGTTACCCTCATTATTGTATCCAAAATCCTCACTTTTATCTTAGAAAAACTAGTGGAACGTTGGGTACATTATTGTTTTATATCAATTTTAAAAATAATTTCAAGATTTTTTTAAAAACAAATAATTTATCGCTTCAATTTAATAATAAAAAACATTCTAAATATGATTTTTTTAAAATAATTTTTGCTCATTGGATTTTGCTGTGCAGATTGTCAATATTGAAAATTCGTATTAGTTAAACATTGAATATTTATTGATTATTAATCCTTTCAAGAATACTTAGAAAATTACATTTCAAGTATTTATTTCTCGTCAAGTAGCACAACGGTCTAGTTAATGAAAGGTTCCCATTTGAAAATCCGACGGAATTAGGCCGACTTGACAATTCATTGAAACGATTTCGGTACAGAGTAATGAAAACTAATTTACACAAAATACCTATTGGGAATTTTTCACCTATACATTTCAAAGAAAAATATCGAATGAGAATCACTGAACAAAAAACATCATATTCAAATATGAACCAAATTAACATATTCGCTGCGTTTACAAAATCTTGCAAACTGTCAATGCGTCACCAGTGATGCATTACACGTTAAACGTGTTAAGAGTCAATTAAATTTTTCTTTCGATAATTTGATGACAATATTTATTTGACTAATAGACACGGTTTTATTAAAATTTAAACTGATACTTAAAGTTTTAAGCGCCACCAAAAGGTGGTTAAGGGTGAGAGGGAATTACCTTCTTTTGATTAGACAAAAAATTTAACTCGAGTTTTGTGTAACAATTATGTATTACAATTATGTATCAAATATGTATTACTTTTAATTTACTGAAACCCCTTGGTTTTAATAGTGCCCGTTGAAAATTCGTGTAAAATATTCAATAGTCTAAAGAGAAAAGACAATAAAAAACTGAAACTTAAAATAAAAAATATAAGTCTAAAACTAAAATTTTTAGAAAATCAATAAAAATTCTTAATGTCATTGCAAAAAAAGTAATAAAAGCAATCTGAGATGAAAACCACCAAATTTTTATAATTTTTAAATAACGTCTTAGCTCTAGCAACTCCAATGTGTAAACTTTTTTTCTTGCGTTGAATTTAAAGTTTATAGTTGTTCTAGATCAGACTATTGTCACAAACGACTATATAACTACAGCGTGAAGCTATTATTTCTCGGGTCTACATTTCTTGGATGTGAAATTCTGGGAAGTGAGAACATACCGCTGCAATTACAGTATTAAATTATTAATGACTTATTAAGATCAACGTTATCCTCATTTTATATATGATGATATCGAAGGTAAATATAAAGATTCCATGGTTGGTTAAAATTGTAAAATTCCAGAAAGTTTTTCCTGAGAAAAACTTATGGAATACTAGTCTAAAATGTTTTTATGATAGGCAAGTCACATAAAATGCTTTACATATATATATATATATATATATATATATATATATATATATATATATATATATATATAATAGTTCTTAAATTAAAAGAAATATGCTTTTTAAGAATAATTTATGACTTCTTCAAATGATTTATAAAACATCAGTGAAACGAATTAAAACAAAAAATAGATTTCACTAGAAACGATGCGAGTGAAAATATTCGTAAGTAACAAAATTTTATTGCCAGATTAGTCATGAGAAATTTGTTGCATCATTTTGTAATTAAATGCATACAGGAATTAATTCCCCCAGAATCATCAGGCAGATGCCTTGCACGATATTTTTTGCCACGGAATTCAGAAATGCTATCTGCGCTGTTATGAAGAAATTTTGATTGACATTTAGCTCACGATTCCTAAATCTGTTGATTTCAGATTATTACGATTCTTACGTAACAACATCATTACCATGACGTCATTTGCTAATGCACTTAAAAACGATAAATTGTGAATATAAGATAAAAACGCATAAAGAGACTCATTTCAATTTCACTGAGCTTATCAAGTTAATTGAAATAAAGAAATAAAAGACCTATGAAAATGCCTTGTGAATCTTATTTACTGATAAATGATAATTATTTCGCAACTGGCATAATATCCGTTAAACTCTCTCCTACTATCTTTTTTCATTTATCTGATATTGTGTGATAATGAAAAAGTTATGAAATTAGATTTTGCTTTTAATGACTTACAAATATTTGAGATTAGGAAACATATATATATTTTCAAATATAATGTCGGATTTATCTGGGCAAATTTTACTTCAACCGTCCACAACTTTTCGGCACCATTGAAAAATTTCAGGATCCTAAATATATTCATGCGCCTCTTTTGAGAGTTATTTGTTTATATTTTTCATTGAAAATAGCACATCAGAAATAGTACTTATTATAAATATGCAAGGTTTAATTAAATGATTTAATTACAAGAAGCGTCATTCAAATCCACGTTCTACCATATATTTCGACAGGTTCACTGTTATCCTCAGATAAAAAACAAACAAATAATAATATTATTTTTAATTTGCATATGTAAATTGAACATGTAAATGAAAATCCATATAATTGTTAGTTAATTTTTTATTGGATGATAACAGTGAATTTGTCGAAATATATAGTAAAACATGTGTTTGAATGGCGTCTTTTTATAAATGTGAAATATAATTGTTTAAATGAAATGAACTTTTATGAATTTTATTGAGATGTACTATAGTTTTATTGATAATGTGATTACGAACATAAATATATTTATCGTTTGTAAAATGCGTTAGTTGCATTAAAAAGAAACCTTTATCATACTGTTTATTTTTAGCAGTCAAAACTCATTTAAAGTTTAAGGAAGCACTAATAAATTTGGCATGAGTTCTTAATGGAAAAAAAGTGGTGAAATTTCATTTTTGTTTGAGTAAAAGAGTCTAGCTGAACACCGTATGGATGTTACATATATCAAATGAGGTGCTTGGACAGTAAAATTTAGTTAATTTTAATAAATTCATTCCCGATAAATTCGGGTATTAAGAAAAAGACCAATATTAGTAGTCAACCGCAAGACTACCAAAACTGAATATAATATAACCAAAATTTATTAATGCATAAAAGATAATATTAGGTTGTTCGATAAGTTCCCGCCGTTTTTTAAAATTTAAAATTGCGCGTTGAAAATAAAATGTTTTGGTATAATGTTTTGTGTTATTCGAAAGATAATTTTTTCCTCTACAAGATAGTGTTTGGTTTTTTCAAAATACTTAAATTTTGTTTATTTTTAGAGCATCTAAATGGAGTGTCAAGTAAACAAAAACGAGCATTTCCGACACTATCTTCTGTTTGCGTTTAATCGAGGTGCTACAGTCACAGAAGCTGCCCGAGAGATTTGTGCTGTATATGGAGAAGGTGCCATAGCTGAAAGGACCGCTCGTGATTGGTTTGCAAAGTTCAAAAGTGGCAATTTCGACTTCAGGGACACACCTCGTTCCGGACGACCTGTTGTGTTCGACGAAGAGCATTTGAATCAACTTCTGCTTGAAGATGAGCGTCAAACAACCAGGAAATTGGCGAAGCGGATGGATTGCAGTAATTCAACTGTAGCGGAATATCTCCACTCAATGGGAAAGGTTCAAAAACTTGGAGCGTGGGTTCCTCATCTTTTGAGAGAAAACAACAAAAATCAACGTTCCACTGTTGCCGCTAGATTGCTCGCCCGTCACCGCTCAACTCATGGCCACAAGCAAAGATTTACATACATTTACTAATCTTTAAATTTCACATTAATTTATATAAAAATTTGGTTGCTAAGGCAACTTGAATCTCCAAAAACAATATTAGTCGAATATCTACAATCAGGGAAAATACATAAATGCCTTACAGCGAATTTATAAAAAAACCTTGCTCAACAGTGAATAAATGAAATAAACTCAGAATCAATATGCAAATTTTGAACAACCAATTTAAACAAATAAAACTTAAAAAACCCGATTGAATTAGATAAACCTCTGCACGAATGATATAATTTTTAAGTAAGTTGAGAGCATAAAGTAAGCTTAACTTCTTTTTAGGATGACAAAAAATCATAACTAGTTTTCTTGGGATTAAAATTCACATTTTAAAAAGATTGTTTAATTAAAAAAATATCTGAAACAACTGAAACTTAATTATTACAAAAATACTAGTTTCAACCTGTGAAATATTCACGGAACTAAAACAAATTCCACAATTTTGAAATACCGTGAAATTTATAAACTTAATAATAATACTAATAATAATAATGATAATAATAATAATAACAATAATAATAATAACAATAATAATAATAACAATAATAATAATAATAATAATAATAATAATAATAATAATAATAATAAATATATAAACTTATCTGATTCATTTAAAATAATTAAAGATTATTTGATGACAAACATCCTCTTATTGACTATTTAGTTAATAATTAAAATTAAATGTTGGAATTAAAAAAACGATATCAATCAATTCACTTTATATTATTCATACAAAATTATTCTATTTTTATTAAGATTTCTGAAATATTTTAAATTATAATAAACATACGAAAAAAATTAGTATGTCCACTTCTTCAATTAAAAGGTATAGGTCTTATTTTTTAAGGCTTATTTGGTTTGATTAAGCACTCTCGTTCGCTAATTATGACCTTTAGTAATTAAATTCCAGGTACTGAGATGCAAAAATTAATATTTTCTTAGTTTGTTTCATCGTATTCTTTTATTAGTATTAATTCACTTCTAAAGTTGTTTGAGAACTTCTTTAAGGTGATATTACTAGTATAATTAAAACACTAAATAACGTAATAAAGGGTCATAATCAAAGCTCCTTTTAAATTACACAGGCACTTGACCGTATTATAACTGAAAGGTTACTTTTTGCTTGTTACCTAACAAATTGTTATACTAGTTTAATTATGAGATTGATGATTACATTAATTTGATTTTCTAGATTTTCTATTGCCAGTTGGTACTTGCTTTCCCTTAGTTGCCGACTTTCCAACTACAAAATCGCTTGATAGTTAATGCTCGTATGTAGATTTGCGATGTTTGCCAGTTCATCAATGTCTGCTTCATAAGTGTTGGATATGGACAGGCATAAAATTTATAAATTTAAATCTCAAAATCTAGCTTGTCTGTATTTTTCCGTTGAGTTCCGTTATTTTCTAATTGCACTTGAATTCCCTGAGCAGTTGACTCAGATTTCGATCACCAAGCTCTTGTTTCTGTAGTATTTCGTTAGTAGTCTTCGTAGTCGATCTTTTTGAATCTTTGACCATCACGTCTTTCAACGTTTAATATAGCAGTCCTATAAATCCTAGTGTAGAGTGGTCAAGTTCGCCACATTATTCCTTAAAGATCAATGTATTTTTCACAGTGAGAAGGTAATTTAGATCCCGATTCTTTATATAGTTATGAAATTATCGGCAAGAGTAAAATTAGATAATATTTATGACTGTAATAGCAGATGAGGTGAATTGGTCACCGACAAGATTTAGTGGAATGGACAAAAGAAATTAAACTAAAGTAGCAGCCAACTTTCTATGGTTAAAAAGCAGCTTATAATTATAAATAAATTTTATTTTTGTATTTGTTTTAATTTATTGATAGACATTTCATTGATTTTTTTCATTTCATCCTTTTCTTTTGACTTTTATTGCAAAAAACACCAGCATTTTACAATTAATCACCATTATAATCACAACTTTCGGCACTGATTTCATCAGCTATTAAATGTGATATTCCTGAACTATTTACTGATTTATCGCTAACACAATTAATTAAAATAATTTATTAAAATAAACATATTTTCTTTTTTAAATTATTTCGGCATGTGTAACAATAATAATTATAGTAATAATAATAATAACAATAATAATAATAATAATAATAATAAATAATAATAAACAAATAATAATAAATAAATAATTATAAATATTAATTATAAACAATTATAAATAATAGTATTAAAAAATTTTAAAAATGGAAATATTAGCAATATTAATTAATCCATCAATTTCTTACAATAACTTCTCCATTTTTCAATTCATTGTCTTCAAGAAGATTTATATTTAGTTTGTGGTTCCAAGCTATTTTTTCTCTTGATTCGTTCAATTTGTAACTACCGGATTTAGGAGTTGTTTTATTCACATTGTCGTTCCACGGAATTTTCAATATGTTTTTTACATTTTTAATTTCATTGAATCGTTCTAATGAGTGTTTCGCTGTTACTTAGAGAACCATTACATAATTCAGATAATGGACAACCAATAATTATATACCTGATTTCTCCCCAATGCTATCATTCGATACCAGATGAGTAGATTGAAATAAAATGAAAAAACAAACAAATATCATTACAGTAGTCATTGTGAGAAATGAACGGCGACAGTAGAGCATATTATAAATATCAGTCGAGAATATTATACCGCTTTGAGATGAATCAAACCGATATTGGTGGGGAATAAGAATAGTAAATTTCAGATATACAAACAATAATTGAAATTTCTAACCAATTCAATTGGAAATTTAAATCATTGTAATTAAAGGATTTATATTTTGATAGATCTAAACAATAACGCAAAAATAAATTTATTTTTAAATTCTATTAAGAATTAAAAATAACTTTCTTAATTAAATCATTTTGAAAGAAATAATTTAATTTAAAGAAATATGTTATTAAAAACATGTGTTTGTAATATAAGTTTTTATATAAGATAAAATAACGAATCGTAAATTATACTGAAGTATAAACATTATTTTCTCAAAAAAAGTCCTTAGATTCGTTTCCCTGTGAATGAAAGAGTGGCAAATATTAAAAAGTTAAATGACTTTTGTTTTTTTTGACACAAAACCTTAAAAATTTAATCAGTGGCAAAAACAAAAAGATACATTAATAAATAATGGGTAAATATGACAAATTGACATAGGAATTGTAGAAAATAGATAATAGATAATCCTCTATTTCAGTGCAAGAATCAACGTCATTTAAGATGTCTACGAAAAGTAAAGCGGGAAAAACAAATAATTCCCCAAGCAGAATTCGTAGCTCAAGAGCTGGTCATCATTTTCTTGTTTGTCGAATTTACAGGACGTTGCGAAAGGGAAATTTTGCTGAATGTGTTGGAGCTGGAGCAACGGTTTGTTTGGTAGAAGTTTTGTAATACTAAGCTGCTGATTTACTTGAATTGGTTGGTGATGCTGTAAGAGATAACAAGAAAGGTCGTACTATTCCTCGAGATTGGCAATCCGCTATAGGCAATGATGAAGAACTTAACCAATTAATGGACGCTGATGCGGACCAGACTGTTTCCCGAACAAACAATAACTATTATGGGTAAATAGGAGGGACAAAATAATAATGTTAAAGTCGTTTAGGTAACAGTCATATATGAACCCTGGAAAATAAATTACAATAAAACCTACTCTTCAACAACAATAAAAGAAAAAAATTGATGAAAATAGAAAATATGGTCCGTACCATTATTAATTAAACTTTGTTCTCCTCTTACCCACCACGATGACGCAATCTCTTTCGGTGATGCAAGCTCAATTTGCATCAAATCAATTGAATAATTGTTCATCAGAACTGGTTATTTTCAAAAGAATTCTAGAAAATCAGATATTTTGTTCTCAGCAATTATTGGATTTTATCTCTCAAAGATCAAACGGAGATAATCAATTGCCACTTTCTGCGAAGCCAATTCATCCAGATCTATCGTTGGATTTACTATCGAAGAAATCGACCGGTGATAATCAATTGCTACCTTCAACGAATGCAATGAATCCTGCAAAAGCGTTCGACGAATTTGATAAGGAAGCACTTTCAAACAAAATATCGGCACTTTCGACGAAGCTAATGGAACTTGAAGAGCATATTTTGCGAATAAATAGTAAGTTTGATATTGTTTTGAGTAAATTAAGTGATTTTGATTTTAATGATAATAATCGTGACTTAAATATCTCATCTAATTATAATCTTGTTTCAGAAATTGTCTTAAATAAATATAATAAGGAATAATCAGTTGATGAATTATTTAATTATACTGAGAAAGTTTCAAATGAATATAGTCCTTTAAATTCTATTAATACACCGTTTAAAAAATTTAAAGTTACTGTAACTAAGGATGCTTTAAATATGAAAAGATTTAACTCCAATTACCTTTCACGTATTTTAAATAAAAATGAGCGTCATGATATTATTAATAATTATGAATGCTTCATAAGTTTATTTAAAAAGAAAAATTCTAAGACCAAGGTTGATCTTATTAATTATGAACTTTCCTTGATTAATAAATCGAAACTTAATTTTAAAATAAAAGATTGTGATAGTTTATTCTATAGAAATGGCAATTTCTGTATTTCAATCAGGTTAAGTGAAATTAAAAAAACAGATGCTACTAAAAAGATAATTACAAAATCAACAAGTTTTCAAAATAAAACCATTATTTCCAACCTTATTAATACTGATAATTATTGTTCCAAGCTTATTAAAGCTCCATTAGCATTAAAGAAATTTTTATTTGTATTTTCAAGTTAATTAGCCGAAACAGTTTCTATTAAAAACGAACTGCATAAAGGAGCTGTCATTATTAAAACTTTGGATAATTTAAAATTTCAAAAACAATTACCAAACTTTCTTGTAAAATCTGACTTAAAATATGCTGATGGTGACTTTATTATGAAGGATCTTTTAACTTCTGAAGATGCTGATAATGAATCTTTTAATATTGGTTCATCTAATTTAACAAGATCGCAGTTTGATACACTTTATTTTGATTTTCAAGAGATTAAAGAGATGTGCTTTACTGAAGGCATGACCAAAGATTCTGATAAGATAAGTAATCTTTGAATCTTTTAATATTGGTTCATCTAATTTAACAAGATCGCAGTTTGATACACTTTATTTTGATTTTCAAGAGATTAAAGAGATTTGCTTTACTGAAGGCATGACCAAAGATTCTGATAAGATAAGTAGTTTAATTAATAACTTAAAGTTAAATAAAGAATTTCCAAAAAATATTTCATTTTCTGGTGGTATATTCATTATAAATCAAAAATAAAATAAAATAGAACCCGATTTAAACAATGCTTTAATCTTGAATTATTCGACTTATTTAAGATATCTAAAGACGATATAGAACTAGAGAGGCTTATTTCATTACCTGCTTCTTCAGATAAAATTGTTGAAATAATTTTCCACCTAAATTATTTAAACTTAAAGGGTAATATAAAATATTTTAGTAACATAACATATGATACTTATGTTTTAAATTATTTCCGTAGTGTTTTACTATTACATTCTATTATTGATAAAGAAGAATGCAATTCGTTGATAATTGATACTCTTGAAATATGGGTGCCTGAATTAACTGATCAAATTTCTTCTACTTCCTATTTTAAATTTAGTTGTCAAGGAAAACTAATTAAATATAAAAAGAGTTTACTTAATGGCGAAATCGATAAGTTAAAAAATATAATTTCACTCCTTACAATTAAAAGAATAAATAATTTATTTAATTTATTTAATAAAACAATTTTGGAAAAGACTAACCGATTGAGTATGATAGACTCGCTTCTTACTTACATCCATTATTGCATTTTGTTATTAGAGATTAGAAAATATTTGTACTTAGAAATAGAGACGACTTTCAGATATTAATGAAATATCGGAAAAACTGTACTAAGGAAATGAGCTTGATTATTCTTGATTTCATTGAATCTCTTGAAAATTTGATAACTTATAAAGAACAGGTTAACTCTGTCGAACTCACCGATAAAATTGATAAATTTAATAAAGGAAATAGTTCTAACGTAACAAATATCGAAAAAAAGTAGGTTTACCTGTTGATGTTGACGAGGAAGCTATATCTTCTTTGGAATTAAAAATTACAGAAAATAAAAAAATGATGACTAGACAAAATCTAAAAGTGTCAAAGGCAATGTCCAAGTGAAGGTACGTGCCAGCATCAGTCTTAGAATCTACCACAATCTCTGAAGAGACTGATGCATAATGCACTAAATTAAAAAATACTAAACTTCGTGATCCAAAGGTGTGGTTTACTGACGATGACATTGACCAATACCTTGAACGGCATATCAATAATCCTACATTTGCACATTTACCATGTTTTATTATTAGTATTCTATCTTCAGACATTAAAGAAAATATTATCTCAGTTCCAGATGCAGTATTTAAAGCTGAGGTTATTCTTTGTCAGCTAAATATAAACAATGCCCATTGGATTTTATTTGTGTACAGCAAATCGTTGCTCGAGTCATATTTTATTGACCCAATATTTGCAAATAGAAATCTGGTACAAAATTGAACAAGCTACTCTTAAGATTAACATTGCTTTAAATAAGATTTTCAAACTTCAAGTGGTTTCATCTTGTCACCCTTTCCAAAATCTTATATATCAAGAGAACAGTTTTGATTGCGATCCTTTTATCTGTGCTTATGCAATTCTTATTAGCCAAGGTTTGGGCACTTTCCCTAACAATTTTATTGATGGGATAAGACGAGAGGTGCATGATTTTCAAATTTTTGGCTCAAACAAAGTATCCCAAGTTATCGGTGGGGGCCTTTCTAAAAATAATCTGATTGGAATCAATTTTAAAAAAGCAATTGCGCTTACTTTTGAAAAACAAAAACGAAACATCAATAACAGTATTAATATTAAACGAAAATTTCAAAAGTCATGTGTGTCATTCCTCTTAAGTAAATGGTTAAATTTATACTTGTTCTTTCCCGGAATCTAACTATCGATTTAATAGCCCAAAATAATAATTATATCATTGAGAACGTCAACTTTCGGCAGTTCAAAGAAGTTCAACATGTCATCAACATGTAATTCCCAATGAAAATTATTGGTGTTTACTTCTCTATTCAACCTGTCATATGACTTGTAATTTTTTCGATTTTCGAAAGACTGATATTTCCGATAGACTAACCCAAATAGGAGGAAACTTTACTGATTATTTAAACAGTTTTTTCCTTGAGTATGAAAATAAAATTTCAAATAAATCATGGTATTCTCCACCGCTGCTTCATTTCAAATGATCCAACTTTTCATGCCACTGCTTTTATTGTGTTTTTGAAAAAATTGATTTTAGATCGGGATTTTCAAAATGATAAAATATATAAGCTACTTGATGATATCAATATTTAAAATCAGTGTGTTGAAATTTCATTAAATTTAAATCTAATAAATGGAAAAATTACCGACAACATTTTATTAAAATATTTTAATAATTTAAGTTTATCAACAGACTTCGTTCTTCTGGGTTTCACAATGTGTACTGCTATTCTTGACTATTGTACTCATTATTTGAATGAACATTTGAATTATAAGTGCCTCCAAAACGCGAAAGTTGTATTTGCCATCTTTGCCCCACCAAAGTCTCGGGAAACACTACTGGTTATTGATTATAACACTGACGAGCATTACTTTCTGGATAAAGCAACACTTGATGTCAGCCTAAACTATATATTTACTTGTAAATTATTAGTTACTAAAATAAATGAAATAAAAAACTCACGTGGTTGTGCCATTAGAGCAGGCAAATTTCCACATGATGTTCGTGGTTCAGGTTTGCTCAGTAAAAAAAACATGTGCTTTCATCAACAACTATGCGCATGATATGTACCTTGATAAAATTAATTTGAGAGAAATAGCAAGAATTATCAACTCTGTTCTTCCAATTGTTTCTGAGATCAATAACAAAAATAAAGAGAAAATTTTAACAAAAGCAAAAGAAACAATTAGATTTGACTTACAACAGCGTAAAAATAAAGTCTTTGAATTAATTATTAGTTTTGAAAATGCTGATGTTAACCAAATAGTTGAAAGCATTATTCGACAAATTCGTCACTTAAATAATTTCACTGAAATTAAATCCCATGAACCATATCTAGGAAGTAAACAAAACTCAAATATAATAAGGAAATATCAAAGTAGATCAGAATTTTTAATTAATATGAAATTAACTTTTTATAAAATTATTAATGACTTACCAGTCACTGTCAGGCCTGAAATTCAGGACATTCTGAAATAATTTAGCCCCGAGGACCCAGTATCGATTTCATGGAATAAAGATTGTCGAAGCACGACAAATGTTCTCAATCTTGTAGATATTTTACCGTTTGAAGTTATTTACGAATTAAAGAGAGCTGATAACACTTCACCAGGTATTGATGGTATTCGATACAAATATCTTGCTCTTCTTGACCCTCAAGGTATCTTGTTAAGTTTCCTGTTTAATAAAATCATCAGTAGTAAAATCATTCCGACTAGCTGGGAAACTTTCAAGACTATATTAATTCCGAAACCTGATAAGACAGATAATTATGATAAAGTTTCATCTTGGCAACCAATAGCTCTGCTGTCTGTTATTTATAAAGTCTTTGCGTCTATTTTAACTACACGTCTAACATCATGGGTGATTTGTAACAATATTTTGCATATTTGGCAAAAGGTGGTTCTGTTTATGAAAGTTGTGTCGAGCACAATTCAACACTTTCTTCTGCACTTGAGCATTCGAAATATAGCAAGGATTCCCCATTAGCTATTGCTTGGTTAGATATTAAGGACGCATTTGGAAGTGTTCCTCATGATTACTTGTGGAATGTTCTGAACACTATTGGCGTTAGCGGAGAGTTCATTACTATTGTAAAATTACTTTACACCGACACTCAATCTTTCTACAGCTGTGGCCCAATTGTAACACCGAATCTTTCAATCAAAAAAGGAGTTAAACAAGAATGTCCTCTTTCAATGATTCTTTTCTTGATTGCCATTAATCCTGTTTTTGAAGCAATAGGTAGATCATGTAATGAATCTTTTATGATTGGTGATTCGTCCGTTCAAGTTCTAGCTTATGCAGATGACTATTGGTGCTGAGGATTTCTAAGGATTATTGGTGCTGAAACTAATTTGAATCATGGTGGAAAAAAACGAGATTTCAACGTGCACGTACTTCAATAATTTACTTTAAAAGAGAACACTCAATTTCCGTATCTTTTCATATTGTTAAAGAGCAAGTTTTTTTATAGCTGATAACAAAGAGTCTTGGAACTTGCATACTTACGACTAAGTTTCGAAAATCAATTTCTAAGATATTTCACTCTGCATTGTACGACTCATATATGCAAAAGTGGCAACTGAGCAATAAAAGGGACATGATTGCAGTGGCTATAAAATTATCTCATTAAATAAATAAACCAATTTTTAAAAGTAAACTTGACGAATTTTCATGGAACTTTATACATCGAGCGCGAACTAATACACTTAACATCAATACAAAGCATAATAGAAAAGGGGATTCTAGACTTTGTAGACGTCGGGAGAAAGAGGATGAAACTATGTCTCGTGCCTTACAGTCATGTAAGATTCACCAAATACTAAGATTAGAGAGACAAAATGACTGCCTAAAGATAATAATGAATAATCTAAAAAATCCTAATTTTATTGTCGTGGTTGACCATTCTTGTTCTCTTGTTCTGAATTCTAAACAACGTGTCGATCTTATAATAAGTGATACTGAAAAAAATAGAATATTCATGATTGAAATTAAGTGTCCAATGGATTCGGTTTCACATTTTGACTTGACTGATAAGGCAAATATTGAGAAATATAGCTTGCTTCAGAGTGAATTACAGGTAGCCAAACCTGATTATCAGGTAGAGCTTTACACTTGTATTATTGGGGCATTAGACTATGATCTGATTTGTAAACTTGGCATTGAACCACTTCAAACAAAAGGTCTGCTTAAAGAATGTGAAATGAGCAATATCCTGCACCCAGCTAAAATATGGTATTACCATGTTCACGGCATTCTACTAGACTTCTGCAAATAATTTAAAATTATGGATATTTAAACTAACTTAAACTTTTTCATTGAGATCAAAATTATTTTTTTTATTTGAAATGATTCAGACTACATTCGCAATTTATCTTTAAATTCAATATTATTAACCTGACTTTTGTCTTTGTAAAAGTCGTAATTGAATTTAGAAAACTTAGAAAATCAAATCAGAGCTTAGTTCGTAGTATTTATTACTGCAAAATTTATATTTGCAATGCCGGATGACGACGCCGATGAATCATCATATCAGATCAAGCAAAAGAAAATTCAGAAGACGCCAATTGCAGAAGATATTGATTGATCAAATACTTGATAACTTACATTTGAATTCATCCTTCTGTGCTACGATTACAGTATGAATTGCATGCTTCATGTTGAGCATATTCTTTTCACTGTGAAACAAACTTAGTTGTAATTAGGCGATGATCAATGCTGATCGGTGCTGATCGGTGTGGATGGGTGTGGATGGGTATGGATCGGTACGGATCGGTGCTGATCGGTGGTTGGTGTGTGTGAACGATTTAAGGACGGTAGGTACTAGTTGGTAGATGTGTGGAAGTAAAGTGTGTTGGTCCACAACTACGTGACATAATAAGTGTAAATTAGGTAATCTGTATGTATGGTGTAATAAGTGTGTCTCTGTGTAGTGACTGACCAGTGGGCAAGTGACATAATTGTGAGGTCACCTGGTAACAGTGGACAAAGGTCAATTACTAGGTAGCAAGTAAGAGGACAGAGGTCAATCTCCAGGTAGTAACAGTGTGGACAAAGGTCAGCTGTTATGTGATATTACGTAAGCCAAATGGGGTGGGGGTTGTATCTGACGGGCTCACATCCTTAATCTAACATGACGTAAAATAGAATAGATTTAAATATACAAATTTATCACTTCTATTAACTTCAAATAACTGATCTATCTACTCATAACGCACTGATAGTCTCTTATAGTCTAAAATTGTCTTTCAACTTCACCATTGGTATTATAATATTACGGACTTGAAAATATCAACTCGATTCTTGCCGTTTTTGTTAAATACTTAATACTATTGGCTTAGAAATTCTTTTCGGAATCAACATGTAATTCATTAGGTGCTCCACATTTCAGTATCCAATATTTTAACAAAACTTTATTAGATTTTCTAACATCATGTTTACTAATGTTATTTAGTGAAATGAGATTTTCTTTTAATGTTGTCTTTAGATCTTTTTTTCTCTCATACATTGAAATAGTCGTTTTTATTTCCTTTAATAAATCTGCCATATCAAAATAGTTATGAATATAATTCAATTCTTATTCTTCTCATGCATGGCATCATAATAAATGTGTTTAATTTATCATTTATTATTTTGTGTTTCTGGTATACATATTTTGTTTTGACTCGTGGTGACAATATTGTCTTCAACATGCATGTATTACTTTTATTTTTAATTAACTGATCTTTGATTTTTTAAATCTCTGCATTCGCTCTCAGTTTTACCTATTTATTATTCTTAGTCATCATCGTTAATAATCTAGTTTCTAATCGTTCAAATTATTGGAATTTTGGAATTTCATAGTCCATCAAACATAATATTTGTGTTTGTAAGTGCTGTATTTGTTATAAATTTTATTTTTATGTCCAAACGACTCAAATAATTTAAACATTTTTGAAATTTAGCTTCTGTGTCGTTATTTCTTCACGTTCACTACGCAAAACAAACCGTTTAACATGGCTAATGGTTGAAATGACAACAAAAATAATATATATCCTTTTTCGTGAATATCCATTGCATGTAATCCATATGCATCTATTTCATTGTTCATCAATTTGTGATATTACAGTTATAATTGTGCTAAAGCTTGATTCTGGATCTAATATGAATTTCTTTATTGAAATCTTGAAATTTGAGAATTAGGGTTGTTTTATTGAAATCTTTCTTACAATCCTCAGTCCCGATTATTTTCTCACTATTATTATAAAATATTCTTTATAAATGTATTTATTTTGCTGCTTATTCCTTAATCAATTTTCGATAATTCAATATCCGCCGCTTTATATATTTCCTCTTATTATTAACTTCCGTTTTGTATTTACCCCCTAATTTTGTAATTTAATTGAGTCTCAGTCATTTTCAATACTATCAATTTTGTTTATTACCGACTCGCTTAATAATGACTTTCGCCTTGTATTAACCTTATTTTTTAGGTGGTTTCAAATCGTTGCATATAATTTTCGCCGCTTATAATTTACCTTCTCGCCTAAACTTATATAATTCACTCTTAAGTCACCCACACGCTAACACCATCATAGAGTTAAATACAGTACATTAAAGGAAGAAACAAGAGACATCACAACTTATTTCTATTGGTACATTTTTATTGTTTTACACTACAATAGCATTAAGGCTACTTCTCTTTACGTATTCACATGCACATCTTCAATGTATTATTAATTTACTTTCGCAGGACATGAAAGAATTGAGTTATTCCTCATGATGTGATGGTATGGGGAGGGTAGTATATGTTCATGTGCAGACAGCATTAGATCCTTCACTTCGCACTTACCTATCACAGTGTGATAATAATCACAAACAATTTTCAATGACATACTTGCGTGTATTAGCATGTTTAAGAGTATTTATTGTCATTTTCTCTCTATTTTTATTGCAGTCTACATGTACAATTATGAAGAGAACAGGGAAAGAGTTGAATGTGACAAAGAAGATAGATATTCATGAAATTGCATCGAAGACAATCATACAGGAATTCATGAATAAATTTGGAATATCTAAACTAACAGTAATCTCTTGTAAAAAAGGAATTGGAGAACAACATGGTGGGTATGTTGAGCAGTAAAAATCCTAACATCAAGAGAAGAAGAACTGGAAAGGCACTCACGATAGAAGCAGCTCTGATTGACTTTATCAAAAAAGGACGAGCAAGCAATTTCCTTATTCAAAGGAAAATGTTAATGGATAAAGCTTCAGATATTGCGATGGAGATGAGTAAAGAAGATCCATCATTAAGAGGTTTGGTTTTAACAGATGTTTGGCTTTCTAGAGTGCTAAATCATGAAATATCAAGTTCAGGTATTTGAATGGAGAAGGTCAAAGTAATGACACAGAGAATATAGGAAAGGAATGGCCGATGATTAGAGAAAAATTTTCAATGGATCGAATATTCAACATGGATGAGACTGCTATTTATTTGAAAACGTAGCAATCACGGTAAGTCTTAAATATTTTTAGTTTTCTTTAAAAATATTTTGGAAAACTTTCTGCATCTTCTATTTGTCTGATCAGAACATTTGTGCTGCCAGATGACTGTTGTAAAATGTAAAGCAAAAGAAGGATTGTTGGACTGTGGTTTTGTGTTGTAATGTGAGTGAGCTCCCAATCACTTATATAAAAAAGTTAAAAACTTCAAACTTTTCTGAAAGATCCAAAAAGCTTTGGATTATTTCTTTGTTTTGCCAATAAATCGACATGAATGACAACTGAGTTTTTCAATACATGGTTACAGGATTTCATTAAAAGGATGCATTTGTTTCTTTGGTGAATAACATATCTGCATAATTCTTGATAATGCAACATCCCACAAAGTTTTAAACAAGCCTACGAATGTTGAGTTAACTTATCTTTCATCAAATGTGACTTCTAGGATGCAACTACTTGATGCAGAGATTATCCACATATTTAAAAGTTATTATCGTCATCAACTTTCTCCGCTATGTGCTGCTTTCATCGATTATTAGAAAACATTGGGAGGAATATGTGGGACAACTGACTGCTCGTTAATTAGTGGAGTTGATGGTGAAAGAATTGGAAATGGTTTCTACAAAAACAATTGCTAATTGTGCTACTCATATTGACTTACTTGAAACAGAAGATAGTGCATTAAAGAACTATGTGAACACTGAAAATTCTACCATCTTCATTGACAAGAACAACCTTTTTGAGATGGAACAGAATTTGAATGTACACGAACCATATGATCTCCATTCAGCGCTAGCAAATCTTAAGGCAGGAGAAAGTAACAATTTTGAGGAAGTGAGTCAAATTATTTTACTGCTGGCTATGATAAAATAGTGTACTTAGGCGTTCTAATGTACTGTATATCCATTCAGACGAAGGAAGATGAAGATGAAGCATCTATTATGGTTTCAATTACGTCGGAAGGTTTATATAGTCTATACAATATACATCTTTGGACAGAGGCAAATAACTGTTGCGTTACACAGATCATGTGTATTATTCGAACAGTGGAAGCACACAAGCAGAATGTATCATCATTGCCGATAGCGGATTGCCAATCTCGAGGAATAGTACGACCGTTCTTGTTATCTTTTACAGCATCACCAACCAATTCAAGTATATAAATATATTATAACTATCATATGCGCCTATCTGATGAGAAACCCTTCGTGTGTGTATTAAAGATTGTTCTTCTCTTTAAGATGACCAGTAGTTTTCTATTAATACTAAATAATCTTATTAAGTATCGAGTAAAAATATTACCTCAAAACCAATAAACATTATCTTTCAAGTATCAATTTAGGCAATATCTAATTAAAAATGAGCAATAAATCTAATAGTATAAAAATTATGGCTCGTGAAATAAAGAGCGAGCATTCTAAATGAAAAATGAAAAATTAAGAATAAAAAAATAAAAATTAATGTATTTAATGTAAAATAAATAAACAATTTAAGAAAATCACTGAATTTAAGGAAAACTTAAAATTAAATTTTATTATTAAAGAAAAGAAAATAATAGAAAGAAATGAAAGATTAATAATATAATTTTTTAAAAAATTAATCAATATTTTGTTTTATTGCATCAAAATTAACATGCGAAATAAAACCCCATATCGAACACTAAATAATGACTTTTGAACTATTATTGTTTAATATTTAATACTAAAGATTACTATCAACTTTTTTGAGACCATTTATCACAACCTAATTGGCGAGTAGTTTAATATTTATTTTTATGTTTTCAAGAACTTTTTTTGTTTTTCACCTCTGATTTCTTTATAAGTGACACAATATTTGACTATGAATCAGATTTATTTAAGGTATTCATGAATTTTCGGCACAGCCTTTTTCAAGGAAATCACTTGAAATAGGCTGTATCCAAAATTCGTGAATACTTTAAATAAATCTGATTCATAGTCAAATTTTGTAGAAAATATTATGCCTTTTACGTTTTTATTATTATTCATTATTATTATTAATATCATTTTATGTTATAGTGTGTTCAAAAATAAATGATTTTAAAGGAAATTAAATTCATTTTTGCTTTATTATTTAGGTTTATTTTATATATATTTAGGTCATGATGGCCAAATCTTAATTTTTTTATACATTCATTTTAATTTTTATATAAACATTTCATTAGTAATATTTTATGCTTCGAGTTGGTACGAATCCAATGAAACCTTATCAATAACCTACATTGGTTGTTTATATCACGGACCATGGTGACCAGGAGGTTGACGCACTGTGAAAACGGTACTTGAAACAGCTCTGAACATTCCCTGGTATTTCTTAATTGTTATTATTTGTCGGGTCATGATTTTAGCCTCATACTATTAGAATTATTTGTATAACGATGCAATTTCTTTGGATCAGTATTATTTTACTGTTCATTGACCTTATTTCATTATTTAGTTATTTCTTTTAACGTGGTTCATAAATTTTGATTTCGATTGCGTATTGAAGTTATCGCTAGAGCAGGGGTCAGCAACCTTTTTAACCCACGGCCGATTTAAATTTTTGCCTTTTCGCCAATTTACAAAACGGATACTAACTAGCATTACATTATACTTAATTTATTGATAGGAGAAAGTTAATTAAATAAATTTAATTCTATTTTAAAAATGCTTGGTGAGCCGCAAAAAATATTTTAAGGGCCGCTGGTTGCTCATCCCTGCCCGAGAGTGACTCATCGAAATCATTTTATAATTGTAATATTATAAATAAAGTATTATTTTTTCGGTTTCTTAAATTTATAACATCCATCTTACAACAAAATTCAATATTATTTAAACGCAAACAATATGTTGAAGGACTTACTAATATTTTGTACAATACTTGTTTTTAATTTATATTACTAACCATAAGCTCATAATACAATAAGAAATATTCATACACCTATTTTTATTTGAATACCTTGTAATAGATGTGAATTGTTGTTATGTATACTTAAATGTCATATAATACAACCCTTGCAATAAAAGCTTAATTTATTCAATCAATAAAAATTCAATTAAATGTTAATTTAAAAACTAAAAAGAATAAAAGTTTAAATTAAAGAATTTGAAAATGTCTTGGAGAACCACCTATCACTACCAGAGGTTCGCGCACCACAGTTTTGAAACGTTGTATTCAGTGTGAATTCAATTTCTGGTAATATATCTGACCAACTAGTCCGAGTCCCTCCTTTTAGTGATGCGTTTACATAATTTCTTATTGCCCTAAATTGGTTTTCAACACTTCTATTTGTATCATAGTGATACGGATTCAAAAAAACATATTGTGATTCCCATTGATTCTGTGAAATCCTTTATAACTTTTGACTCAAATGCTTTTCCACAATCTACACGAATCTCTTTCGGTGCTCCGAACTTTAAAATCCATTTGTTATTTATCGTTTCTTTTATCGTGTTCTCATCTTGTTTATTCACTGCTGACAATGAAATGTACCTGCTATATTGATCAATTATTGCAATAATATACTTTTTCTTTCTAAACGTCCCTGGGAATGGTCCGCATATGTCTATGTATACTTTCTCCCGTGGATCATCTGCAGTAACTTTAATTATCTCTTCCTTCATTTTTATCGTAACTACTTTTGTCCTTTGACATGGTTAACAAGCCTTAATTGTTCTTTCACTTATTCTTTTATATCTTTCATATCATAATGGTCAGCTATATATTTTGTCGTTTTCTCAGCTCATGCGTGTGATAGTATTACGTGCATCTCTTTTATCATTTCTCGTTTCTTGTTCTTAGGCACCAATAGTTTTTCTTCTATTGTCATTACTATCCCTTCTTTCAACATGTATTTTCAATACGACCATTGTGCTATATCCTCTTTAATTTTTCTAATTTCCTCATCGACTTGTTGTCATTTACAACTTACAATTTTCTCCACCATTTTCATACGCCGTGTTTTTATTTTTTCAGTCTTTGCATTCTCGTGGCTCAGTAAACATTGTGCAGAAGTTCCACAAGTACTTCTCGATAGTGCATCTGCATATACGTGATTCACTCCCTTTCTATACTTCATTTTGATGTCTAAACTACTGAGATAATTGATCCACGTTTGAAATTGCGCTTTTCGTAGATAACATAAACGTAATTGCTTTGTGGTCCGTACTCAACGTAAATCTTTTGCCGTACAGGTAATGATTAAAATGTTGGCAAAAATAGTACATAGCAAGCAGCTCGTTTCTCGTAATGCAATACCCTTTCACATGACTATTCATTACATGTGACCCGTATGCTATTACCTTTTCGTAACCATTTTTATCTCTTTGTGATGGTACAGTCCCAATTGTATCGAAACTAGCGTCTGTATCTACTACAAAATCTCTTGTAAAATCTGGATATCCCAAAACAGGTGATTCCGTCAATGCTTTCTTCATATTTTTAAAAGCACTTTCACAGTTTTCTGTCCATATTAATTTCACATTATTCTTTTCGCATAGTTTCTCAAAACATTCTGGCTTTCTTAGCATAGTCTTTGATAAACCTTCTATTACATATACCCAGAAAGTTTCTTAGATTCTTTATATACTTTCCGTCCCGAAGCTTGGTTTTACCAACCTCTCCTAAGAGTAGGCATATCCATATGGATAAGCAGAAATCTGGCGGTTTCAGCTCTTTTTTTTGGTTCTACTTTTAGTTGATTGTACTGTGTTCACCATGTGGATCATCAGTAGCCATCACAACACTCCGTCCAATCTGGCAGCACTCCCACCAATCCCCCCTCCAGTCCATGTCAGTTTCAGGCCTATCTGAGCAACATTAGATGATGCTTCACAGACATACCTCTGATTGGTTATGTCTGCTGATAGGATGATATTGGCCGATTATCAACCCATTGTCTTCTAGGAATAGGCAGTAGCAACTAGGTTCCAGTGCGCTATTGGGAACTATTGGTCTCTTACCGTATTTATTTTTTGTTAAGAGTTTGAGGGCTAGTGGGAATCAAATGCTCCTACCCTCACTTTTAAGGGAAGTATTTTTAGATGTACCTGTTGAGCATCATTATGCTATGCTTCACGGACATATCACTAGTTGGATAAGTCCGCCGATGAGATGATATCGGTCAGTTATCATCCCATTTCCTTCTATGTAGTGAATAATAAGCATTTTCACTGCCATTATTTCACTTGGAACTTGGGATCTCTATCAACGAATATATGTTGTTGGTGGAGAATCATGCATCAGGAAGTATTCGATACCCAAAATGACACGTTGTATATTTTCGCAGACGTATCTCTGGTTTATCAATAACACTCAGTGTTATTGATAACCCAATCTTATTTTGCTATGTTAATATTAATTTATTAATGTACTTGGAAGTATGCCATACTCCAAATATCATCCATTCTCGTCTTTCATCTATAGAGATGCACTAGTAAGCATATTATGCCACTAGTGACATTCTGGTACATTTTGGGTGTTCTTACTGGTAGCGAGACATCAACTTATTTTATTTAAGTATTCATTATTATTATTATTATTATTATTATTATTATTATTATTATTATTATTATAATTATTATTATTATTATTATTATTATTATTATTATAATTATTATTATTATTATTATTATTATTATTATTAATATTATTATTATTATTATTATTAATATTATTTTTATTATTATTATTATTATTATTATTATTATTATTATTATTATTATTATTATTATTATTATTATTATTATTATTATTATTATTATTATTATTAATATTATTATTATTATTACTACCATTGCTATTATTATAATGATATCTTGCTATTTCAGTTTCTTGTGTTACTAAGCACTCAGTGCCAGTAGCATCAATTTTATGTACCTATGTTTTTTTCCCTATTAGTAACATGGTACATATATATTCTATAGCTGGATATAAGTGCATTGGTCATACAGATTTTCGCCAGTTTTTTGGCTTCTGTAGTATTGAGTCCTATTTTCGTTAAAATTCTATCATTTTCCCCTTCCCATGACCTCAGTGTCCATACTACGAGTGCGGAAATGGTCGTCTTACAATTATTTTGTTTACCTGTGTTGGGCCAGTACAAGGTTTTGTTTAAATGGATTGGAAATAGCACGCAAACACAACATGCAAAATTTAAAATCGGACCCATAAACATCAAATAACCACCTCAAAATGCGAGAAAAACACATAATTAAAATATAAAAATGGGAAAACATAAAAGTAAATTAAAATATTAACAAATGCACCAAGATCTGCACGAATTGACATAGAAATAGCATAATAACAAAAGATTTGACCGAAAATTGACAATTTACGGAAAAATAAAAGAGTTCATGAATAAATTGAATAAAAATAAAATAATTTTAGTCAGAAATGATTAAAATTAAAAGTTAATGAATAAATTGTCAAATAAATCAAGAAAATTTTAAAAATTAGAAATAAATTAGACAAATAATATCAAGGTCAAATTTTGTTTTATCGCATGGAAATTAACACGCAAGGTTAGGGTCACAGAATAGGTATATATACCAATCCATTTTAACAGAATTTTAATGCTTTTTCACTCAGTGAACCACTTACTCTTCATCAGAAGTTTATAACTGACAGAAACAACTCTCGGCAATTATTTCCACATCGCGAACGCAAGTAACTTACAGGTAAGCTCTACTGGCTCGTGTATGTGGGAATCCTTTGTCGTATAGTTTTGAATGCTTGAATTGAGCTAATGGACAACTATGATCTAATTGTATTGAAAAATATATGTATTCAAAAAACGAATTTGATTAATATGTCGAAATTTTTCTGGGCCACACAACATGCAAGTCAGTAAACTGAAACATAACTAGTTACACTGTGTAAGTGCGGTTTCTCCCCTATAGTGTGTGCCCGTGAGAGTTCCGTCGTGCGTAACGACGGCCTCGAACGTAAATATTCTACTCGTTATAGGGGCGGTGGGAAGATCGAGAACTAGTCTTTTGGCTGGCTCTCTTTCACCCATCTCCCGAAAATTCGACCCAAAATCAACTCTATACATCGGCTAAAATGATCACACCGAGTAGTCCCGTGGGCACTCGTAAAATATAAAATAAACACAATTACCTTAAGATCAAATTGAGAGGTATGGGAGGTGGAACTTCGAAATCGACGTGACGAAAATACTTAAAATTAATGAAAGTAATAAAATGAATTAAAGTTGATGAAGATAATTAAATGTGTTAAAAGTAATGAAATTAATTAAATGAATTAAAGTTGATGAAGATAATTAAATGTGTTAAAAGAAATGAAATTAATTAAAGGAATTAAAGTTGATAAAGATAATTAAAGGTGTTAAACGTAATGAAAATAATTAAATGAATTAAAGTTGATAAAGATAATTAAAGGTGTTAAACGTAATGAAAATAATTAAATGAATTAAAGTTGATGAAGATAATCAAATATGTGTTAAAAGCTATGAAAATGATTAAATGAATTCGAGTGGATAGAGATAATTAAATGCGTTAAAATTGATGAAAATAAGTCGATGAGGATAATTAAATACGTTAAAATTAATAAAGATAATTAAATGAGTTAAAGTTGATGAAGTTAACTAAATGCGTTAAAATCAATGAAAATAATTAATTAAAAGTGAGGAAAATAACTAAATGTGTGAAAATGGACGAGAATAATTAAATATCGATGCCAATTTAAGAGTGTTACCTATACTTGACGAAAACAACTAGAATTGATTAGCAGTAACTAGATAAGGAGAAGTAGATTACAGTTTACCGAGCGTAACAATAAAATGGCAGTACCGAGTAGATACTAAAGTTAATGAAAGAGATTTAACAGGTAAAACTCCCGCGGTTATGAAAAAATACTTAAGTAAATGAACGTCACCAAATGTAACCCATCATAATCACCGAGGAATTAAGATAACTAGAGAATCCTAAACGGAATTACTATTGACTAAACTTTGATTACTTATGATTAAACATCAGTGAATTGCCCAAATTCAACATAGCTAAATATAATTAAACGTAGTCAAAGGTTAAATATACATAACGGAAAATAGCTAGTATTAATACAAACTTCGCAAGCATAATATAATAAATCGTATTATAGAAAACTGGACAAAGCCACTGAAATAAATGAAAATAAACCAACTAGTCCACGGTGAAGCGTAATTAATACCCAGCAGTGAAAGCAATCATGTAATAATATAAAAGACGATACAAAGCAAATTTAGGAATTCAATTAAATCGAATATATAAAAACAATTGATAGTTAATGAACCGATCTCTCTAGTATCGATTATACAGGAAATTGCTCACTGAGGATCTGTAATGCGAGGAAATATGTAGTTGAACGTCCACGACTGAAGGACTTGTCGAATACTGAGAAAGACCGGTTGGACATCCACGTAGGTATACGGGAACTATTGAGCATAAATTAACACCAGGATAACTGGATCCACGTGGGCAAAAATAGATAAGAATCCGACACTGATTGATCATCAAAGAAGGGACCATCGATATGAATTATTGAGCTCGTCATAGAAAGCCTAGTGAGATTTAAATCACCAGTAACGATTGCAAAGTTCTCTGTACTTTAGTTGATTAGTGAGAAATTGATGTTACAGATTTGGAGTAATATATTCCTAAACGCCGTTCAACTGATTTAACGATATTAGATAAGGAAATATAATTCGATTAACTCTCTCACTCGGATTGGTGATTTTCAATGTAATGCCAGTCAGCTGTTGATTTTCTTCAGTCAAGCGAGAAACATGGAATGACTAAATAAATATTATTTGTAAATAAATATTATAATTTTTCTCTTGAGGCAATTAATTTGAAATATTATGCACTAATTGGAATTGGATTTAAGATAATAAGGATGACTTCACTAACCAAGCGACATACCAGTTGACGATTCTAATATAAATAACAAACGAGAATGAGTAAACCACATCTTAAATCATGTCCATTCCACGACAGACACCTTTCGCCAATAAACAAAAAATGCAGGAACGAACGAGCAACGAGCGACAAGACCGGTTACCTATACGGGATACAGATAAGCGAGATGAGTCTCGACCAGGTATTACTTCGTTTAAAAAGCCTAAGTCGTCTACTTAATAACTAAGCGTAAATTAAACTCCAACCCAACCGACACTGAACCATAAGTTTATCTTAGGTTACCCATCTTTACTACATAAACGCAACAATTTAATATTCCATTTGAAATATGATTATAATACCTATTTTAGATTATACAAATTCGCATGTAGGATGGAGTGACGACTCCCGATTGACCATGCAAGTCCCTAGTAGCTCTGCCACTCGGTATAGACGGGCGCTATGGGACCAGGGGTATAAACTGGCCACTTACGGAGGACCCAATTGGCCTCGTCGGCACAATGACCGTGGAGACGAAATTGAACTGCCAAGTATTGCTATCAAATGGAAACCGGGCAGGAACCCGGCACGAGAAGCGCGCCAACGAGCCGAATACAGTGCTATAAAGATGGAGGAGATGGAGAAAAAATACCATCGGACGCCGGTGATGGCTAGACAGAGATTGGCACAGATAAATCGGGACATCGCCAATGGAATCATTCCTAGCACCGATGGATCTCCACCTGACTATGGGGTCTCGTTTGAGCTCAATGACCCAACACTTCTACAAATGGCCGCTCCGACAACTCTGATCTTGCCGGAAAGATTGATTCACCCAACTCTTCGCCATAGACTCGGACCAAGGCAACGAGATGAACATGCCTATGCCCGCCGACATCCACAATGGGCATTCTCAAGCCGAAATCGTCGAAGCGCGGATTTCACAGACTGAACAAAAATACTAAGCTTGACTACGCTTTTGTAATGGAAATAAATAATTTTTTTAAAAACAATTTAACTGTTTGTCTCGTATCATTATGTTGTAAATAAATTCTGAAAGATCTTAATTACCACGAGGAAGGTAATCCTCACAACTCAAACAGTACATTAAAGTAAATAAATAATTTGTAAGCGAGACTCAACGGGAATTAATTCAATGAAACCAATGAGGTTCACTAAAATATGTTGGGCGCGGACAAAAGGAATTAATAAATGTGTTGAGAGCAACCATGCTAATAATTATTTATCAAATGATTTTAATTTAGAAATGAAAGTGACGAGAATTCTCAGCCAAGAACTGAAGGAGCTCCGGCGTGAGAACACACACCTCCATCAACAACTTCTGCAGCAGAGCCGCGAACTTCAAATGGTAAAAGCCACCTTGGCGGAACCGGAAAAAATGAAAAGTGTATACCAACGTCTTACCGCTGCTCAGCAAGGCTGGAGAGACGAGAAATTGTTGAATCAGGCTCAACGAACTCAGATAAAAGGATTAGAGGTTGCCCTGTCAGCGTGTCAGGAGGGTAGTGCGGTGACGTACCCCATCGTTTTCGCACCGGCACAGCTGGCCTATCGCAACCAAGATAAGCCGAAACCGTCCAACAAGCGATCCCGCCCGCATGCCAGGACAGGCAGGACTGAACGACTACGGAGACGTTCCCAGGGAGAACACAAATAAATGAACGATTAATTGGTGTTTTTTTAATAAACTTATTCGACTATAATATAATAAATTATGTCTTGATATGTTGTTTATTATGGATACGAGTAATATGATGATTAAGTAATTAAGTGACCTGAAAGATAAGACGGACATAGGCCTTCCAACGGCAATCCGCTGAACCCGACATAGGACTAATCCTTAGCAGTTCTGACATCGGAACTCACCTTTGGATGTCCTGTGACCAATGGTTACAGTTCCAACGTTGCCCAGCAACGGGTAACCATTGGCGGGCGTGACAATATTTTGTATGTAATGGGTTCAAGGTCATCAACACTACTAACCCCACACCTGTTTCGAGGGCTAAGTCCTAATATTTTTTATAGTTATCCTCTCTGGCGTTTTGGATAACTAGGTGGTCATATGGAACCTTTATATCTAAAATGTGAATTTAATTATTACGTTTAGATTTCATAATAAGGCCAGGTCTGAGCCGAGTTTCAATCCCGGGAAGGGTTCTTTCTATATCTACTTGAAACCTCTTAGATATTAGGCATTCTCCAGCTTTTTCCATAACGTTATTATGGTTGTTTCTCCTAGCGTTGTTGGTTTGAAGTGCAATGGTTAAAAATATGTGCCTATTGCAAAGTCTACAGTTGGTGTTCATTTTTTCCTTAACCTTATGAGTGTTATAATTTAGGCTTAACATATTATTCCGAGCTTTGATCATAAAATGGAATTGTTGGTCATTGAGCGCTCTGTGTTTGGTAAGGTATGCTGATTGTCTATTGCCCCCTATAGTTTTAGCTATAGGTCCTTGGCACGTCATTAAAAACCATATTCAGCATACCATTCACTAGTCAGGTCATGGATAATATCTGACGTATCTTTAAGAGAATCCCTATCTGTAGTGGTCCCAAAGTTTTCCCCTTGATCTCTAGCTCAAAGCGCTCCTTAACCAATGTTATTTTTATAATAATATTAAATTTTTCATTTAGTCTAAGTACGGAGTTACAAAATTTTGAAAAAATTGTTTTTGGGACATATTTTTCTCCCTTAATCTCTGCATTTAGCCATCTGAGAAATAGATTAATGTCTGCGATTTGGTTTGGGAATCTACCTTGAGTAATTGCGATTAGTTCCTTAACTATAAATTCTCTCATTTTTATATCTCTAGAGTTAAGAATTTTAATTAGGTGGGCAATACTTTGAATAAAGTATTCATCTATACTGGGGACTATTCCTAAGCCTCCCATTTTTATGTTGGCATATATAAAGTTATTATTAAGATTTTGGTGTATGTCTTGTAGGGAATATTTAAATTTACTTTTTATTTTTTGATCATAGCCAAGTTGTTTTTCTCTATGTTGTACTACCTTATTTCTATTACTATCTAGTATCATATGGTTAATATGGCAGTTCCTAAAGATAAATACTAGACGGGAGTGGATGTGGGTCTTATAGGCCTGAATCTTTTGCGCCAGGTGCAGGTCAGATTTTAAAAGTTTTTCAGTGTCCTCGATTGCTAGCTCAAGGGCGTAATCTATGCTGTACTTGCTCTTTTAGCCAAAGTCTACCCCTAAGTATTTAGAGATATTATTCTCTCATATGATCGGGATATTTTCATCATATAACTTAAGTGAGGCGTCAATGTGGTTACGTTTTAGTTGAAAATATCCACATTTGTTGGATCTAAATTTTAAGGTGGCCATTTCAGTGTATTTTACTATATCTTTAATCATTTCTCGCATTTGGGTTCTGGTTTTTGAGATTAAAACTATGTCATCTGCGTAGGCCATGGTGCTTATATTGTGGTTATTTATAATTAGTGGGTGATCTAGCAGTATATTTTTTTAAATATAGTCAATGGATAGGCTAAAGAGGGTCATGGACATCGGGCACCCTGCTTGACCCCATTGTTTACCTTAATTTGCTGAATTTTTTTATCCTCGCGTTTGTATATAGAGTAACAGTCGGTATACATTTCCTTAATGAGGTTACTTGTGGAGTTGTTCAGTTTCAATCTCGACAAAGTATGCCAGATCAGGTTATTGGGGATGCTTCCAAAGGCATCGGCAAGATATAACCAAACAATATTGATATCCGACCCATTCCTGATTGCCCATTCCTTTGCCAGAGAGATAACTGTGTTATGTTCTGCGCATCCATCAGGGATACAGACTGTCTTCTGGTTCCTACTCAGCAGATTATTTGTCGCTATCCAGGACAGTAGCCTGTTATTGATGATAGAGGCAAAAAATCTATAAGCCGTGTCGAGGATAGCAAGTGGTCTCCATGAGGATACTTCATGCGGTGCATGTTCTTTCCCCGGTTTTATGACAAGTTTGGTCCGGAATGTCTTCCATCTGGTTGGGCTTCTCCAGTTTTGATTATCTGATTGAAGAACTCAGTTAGGAATTCGAAGTCGGGGTCCATTCTTTTCCAGTCAGCGTATGTGATCTTGTCATTGCTTGGAGAAGCGCTGGAGTCCAGTTGCCTGTATGTCTTCACCATTTCTTGGGCTTCAATTTTTGTATGAGATCTGTATTTCTGGGAAAGGATTGAGTTTTGTTTATGTATTATGTTCGTCATGTGTTTGGTGGGTTTTAAAAAGTTATTATTTAAGTCCTCATAGGTCGGTGTGGTATTATATTGATTATGGGGTTAAAAATACTACTTATAATGACTTTTTGCCTAAGATCAAAGCCTTGCCGTAGTATGAAGATCAGTTGGTTTTTGTCCTTCTTGATTAAGAAATTCGTGCTTGGTCTTATATTTCTTAGGGTTAGTCGCTTCATGAAGGGCTTAATTGCTTCTAGTTTTGATGGGTCTGTTTTTATGCCATCCTTGTTAATAATATGTCCTAAGAACTTTAGTTCTCGCGTAAGTATGTGAAATTTGTCTGGGTTTATTCTCAAACCTGCTCTTCCAATTCTTTCTAGTATCTCATTCAGAACCGCATAATGTTGCTTTTTTGTCTCTGTGAATATTAAAATATCATCCAAATAAACCACTGTCTCTTTTACGTTGCCCAGTACTTTTCCCAGTAACTCCTGAAATGTTCCTGGCCCTGTTGAAACAATATTAAGCTGTTGTTGTTGAAAATGCTGTCTTTTACTCTTCTTCAAGCTCTACCTGATAATAAGTATTTCCCGGGTCTATTGAAGTAAAATGCTTTGCTCCTTCCAATCAATCTAATATCTCCGCTATATTTGTCATTGGGTACGCTTGCCTATAAGTAAACAGATTTAATTGTCTGAAATCTAGACATAATCTGATGTCTTGTTTCTCTTTCTTCCAAACACAAACCAGTGGTGTATTCCATGATGAATTAAATTTCTTAATAATGCCATTTTTAATCAGATTCTGTATAGCTTCCTTAATTTTTGGTTCCAAATGAATTAGTTGTCTTCGAGGTTTAATATCTATTGAGCTTCCGGTGTATTTATTTTATGTTTCAGCAATGTTGTGCAACCGATGTCCCATTTATTTGCCATCAAAACATTCTGGTTATTCTTTATAATTTCTGTTAATACTGTATCGTCACTTTTAATTCTTTTCTTGCTCTGTCGAATCTTTCTGTTCCTGTTTTTGGCTTCCCAAATTTTGCATCAATATTACACATGTGCTCATGACTGGGTACTTCATCCATCTGAGGCCATTGTATTTGTATTCCAAATTGCTTCCACAACTCTATACCTCCAATCACTTCTAGTGTCATGTGATTTGCAATAGTAAATCTTACCACTTTACATACTCACATTATTTCAACATCCACCAATACTTTGCCTTTTGTTTCCAATTCATTATCATTGGCGCATCTTAAGATGCATGCGGTCTTCATAAGTTCTGTATTAATAAATTTTTTGTGGTTCAAGATCATTACGTTAACTGTTGCACCCGAATCAAGTAAACAATCCATTTCCTGATTTTGAATTTTGATTACCACACTAGGTCTACCTTTTATTATGTCATACCTGATATTACTCGACCTCATTTTATCAATTGCCGATATCTTTGTACTTCTCTGTTCCACATTTTCACATCTTTCAATTCCCTCAAAGTTCTTTTTAACAAACCTATTAACTTTTCAACTACTCGTTTATCATTTTATTCCTGCTTTCTCACTCTATCCTCGCCCAAATCTCTTTTCTCTAATGTTCTATCTTTGGGGGAGCCTCTAATATCCTTTATAAAATTCCCCCGACAATGTCTTCCCTTGTCGGGGCTTTCTCGTTTGGAGTCACGGAGAAAATTTCTTCTTTATCTTCATTGCTTTTATTTCCTATGTATGCAACTTGTCCTCTGTTTTTCCAGCAAAGAATCCCTGTTCCCGCATCGTTTTTTCTTCCTTGATAGTTGGTCTTCCTTTCGTAATTTCCACTTTGTCTTCCGTTATCTATATTTGTCGGTGTTTGCTTAATCCTGTTCAAATTCGTATAGCAATCTTCTGCTCGATGGCCTCCTAATCTACATCTTTGAGACCTTACTTGGTTACAATCTCTCCTTGTGTCTATTTGGGCACTCTCTCTTTATATGACCTTGTTGTCGACAAGAATAACATGTGATAACTCTTCGCTGTCTATTAGGAAATTCTCTCTGTATATGGCCTTGTATTCCACAGCAAAAACATTTTACAATTCTATTCTCTGGAGTAACATTATCTCTGTATCTTTTGTTTCCAATATCCGATTCGAAATTTCTATTATTTTTTATGGTGACATCTCTATAGCTTTTTTATGTCTACTTCGGATAATCTTTCTCTTAACGTATAAACCTCTTCACTCATCTGCATAACCTTCTTGATCTTCTTCTTTATTTCTTCTGTTCCTTTGATTTCATCAGCCCATAACTTAATTTTGAGTTTCCTTTCTGCGAAACAGTGTACCAACAACTCTTCATCTAATTTATCTGCCGTCTATTTGTGGTTCATCAGCTTGTCCACCAGATTCTTAATTTTTTAAAAAATATACCTCTGGCTCTTCATTTGTCTGCCTGTACTCGAATGCAGCTTTAATATCTTGACTTATTGTGGTATTCTTAATAAACGCTTTCCGTAGTTTTTCTCGATAGTCTTTAAATGATGGATCCACGTCTAAATATTTCATTTTAATCTCCTTATTAATCCATAGTTCAACCATCATCTCTTGACGAAAACCCGTTAATTTATCGACCCGGAAATATTTCTCACATTGCTGGATAAATATTTCCACATCTCCATCCTTTGTTAATTCTTCTGGTGTCAGCTTTCTTAATAAAAGTTCCAGTGACGTGGTCGACATGTTAGATTCTGTGAAAACATATTCATTTAATTCAAAATTTGTATTCATTCAAAGTTCAGAAATTTATTCAAATCAAACTTATATCTTTCATATTTCCGAAAATTTAAACAAATTAACAATTGCATTTAAATTTTATTTTATTTAGTAATTAATTTACTCAAATTTTATTTTATTTAAATTATTATTTTTTTATTTTAATTTTACATTATTTAAATTTTATTTTAATATAATATAATAACTTATAATCAGATATTTAAAATATTTAATCTAATTTATCAAAAGTTAATTTAAATCTTATTTTTTAATTTTAATCATTTTAAAACTTAACTTATGTCCCTTGATAATTATGCTTAAATATCCTCACATTATTATTATTATTATTATTATTATAATTATTATTATTATTATTATTATAATTATTATTATTATAATAATAATTATTATTATTATTATTATTATTATTATTATTATTATTATTATTATTATTATTATTATTTTTATTTTTATTATTAAATTTCTGACATTATTTTTTTAAACGAAAATTTTGAAACTTGAATTGAAAATAATAATCCTAGAAATAAAACAGACATTTGAACTTTTGTAGAAAGACTTATAAATAGTTCTTTATGTCTATTTTGGCGTGAAAGTACAATTTCGCCTATTCCCGACAGTTAAAGGTTGGGAAAATAAATAGAGCTTTGTTCTTATATTTCTTTGTAATCAGATTTTATGAAGCAATATTTATTAATTTATCATTTATCAACGCGAAAAGTTTCCTGGGCTACGTGTCTAGTTTTCTTTTTTATCCTTTTGTGAATTTTCCTTTCCAAATCACTAAATAAAATCCCGCTGACTTCATTCCATGTTTATGACACAATTAATCACTTTTCTCCTCCAGTTTCATACGATTTCTGTCGCTTTCAGGCAATCAAATTTATTAAAACCGCGAAAATTATTCTCATGTAAATTTATCAAAGTTCTTTTTTTTAATTTTCTCACAACTTGGATTGACGCTTTTGGAGCGACCTTTTCCGTTGAATATTCATTTGATTATTCACTAAGGGGATACATAAATAATAATAATTTTATATTACAACAATGTTTGAAATTTTAAAAAAATCCTTTTAAAAAAGTAATAAAAAATTAAATTTTTAAAATGAGTTAAGTTAAAAATGAAATTCACTATTGTGCTGAATGATATTATAATGAGTGATTTTTTTAGAAATTGAAAGAAGCAAATAATTTGTTTAAACGAGATATTTTGCTTTTCAGTAAATTTAAAAATATTGATAAGCTCTATCAGCAAAATTGTGAGTGTTTTATAGTTATAGATAATATGTATTATTTTATCCAGTAATGTTTATTAAAAATGACATTAAAAATAAAACGTTTACTATATCAAAATGACTCATAAATTGGTCTATAGTGATCATTTGTGACAATATATAAAAATTAATGTTTTACTTGTACCACCTACCGAGGTCCATTTTGATTATCAAAGATCTGTATCGGAGTAGACAGAGAAGCTAAAGTGGGTAGTAAAACTGGATAAAATAGAAAATTTGGTTTATGTTTCATTAGTATTTCTTGAAGAAGTAGCGCTCATGAAGAACGTCGAAGATCAGTCCTTGTGATAAAGAGAATTTTAACATTTAATAAGACATTTAATACTAGCGAGCAAAGGATATTACATACTGTGCCGATCAAAACATCATAATTATCATACAAAAATTTAAATACTAAAAATTAAATATTATATTAAGTAAATAAAATATATTTGTTTATATTTACACATTAATAATCTCTTTCAAAATTCAATTTAAACATGTCCAACGAAATCACTAAAGTTGCGGAAGAAGTCGAATCACGAGAAGTAGTTGCTGAAGTTGAATAAACCGAACAAATAGATCAAATCCAATCAATATAATCGAAGTATGTCTTATTAAACATACTAATCGACAAAACGTCTGTAGTTGGAGTACGTTAAGAACTGGTCTCATCAGTTAAGAGCCTCACAGACATTTCTGAAATAAGATTGATTCAAAATCATGTTGGAAAATTACTTTTCAACATATCTAAACTAATTTAAGTGCCAATAATTAATTAGAAAATTCTAAAGTGATATTTATCAAGGAAAGAGTAGGAGAGGATAGCAAACGTTAAGTTGAACATGAATATTATAATTATAAATCATTGTTGAGTCCGTTTTAATGGCATTAATAATTTCAAAAGGAAAACAAAATCCTTGAGCTTAAAATTCATAACAGCGGCTTGTCCAGAGACTGTAAAATATTTCAAATTTATGTTATTTTTGGGAGATTTAGTAAAATAGCCAAGTGACTTGCGAGGTAATATTCAAAATTGATCAGATAGTACTAAAATTAGTTATATGTTTAAAAACAGAGACAACTTAAAGATAATTGATGGAATTCTAATGTTTGTAGAAGGAAATAATATATTAATACTAATTCCACGAGACTTCCGCTGAAGATTTTAGGATCGCAATCCACGAAGACTTATGAAGCCAAAAATTGATAATTACCTCAAATATCATTATTTTTGGTCATCTATTATTTACAATATAAAGTAATAGAAAGATAACTTCAAGAAGCACGAAAGAATTATTGATTCTGAAACAAAGCAGAAATTTCCCTGAACATATTTTAGCAGATTTTATGGACACTCACAAAAATATTTAATTGTTATCATTGACAAATTTAGCAAACTGTCATTAAGATTTTAAAGTTATATCTCAAAATTGTATAGATATATTTAGTATAGTCAATATTTTGACAGATAAAGATGAAAATATTGAATGTATGTATACGAAGAAACGACGGTGTAATTAAACATTAAATAAGAGTTTGACTTACCATATTAGCATCAATCAAATGAACTGACTGAATTATTAATATGAACCTCGAGATTTATCATAAAACATCCTTAAAAGGTAACTATGAAGAAAGAAATTGTTTGGATAGCTACCGTGAACGGAATTCATTATTAATGCTACTCAACAGAACTCTACTACATTTTCTTCTAATCTTTCGTAATTAACCTGAACTCGAAAACCCACTTTTGATCATTAAAACAAGAATCCAAAATAGTGGTCACTTCATTAAAACAAAAATCAAAATTGTGATCATCCAATGACTTATTACGTAATTTTATTACTTATAACTTATAATCTTCTTAACCATGACCGGGGAATTGATTTAGGTCTGACATATCATACTACTTCTTAAAACCTGGAGAAAAAATGAGATCAGTTGATCTTAACTTTTTTTGATAAGTTTAAAAATGAATTTTTTACTGACTGGTGGATATGGCATTTATATGCTCATCAGTGCATTATAAGCAGCACCCAAGTGAGAATAAAAGCCTAACACTTTAATTTGTCTTATTCCCCAGTTGACATTAAGTTCTTTACTTGACACACATTTGAATGACAAAAGAAGAATTTAAAATGCTCATATAAACGAAGAAATAAATATTGTGAGTTTCTTATGGAGATCAGAACAAAGTTTTAGGTGTGAAAAAGGTTATTTTAAGTAGCTATGTTAAAAGTGCATTGATGATTATAAAATAGAGCAACAACAATAGGAAGACTTTGTTCCAATGATTGTCTTACTATTTATATAGGACGTCAAGCTTAGAATTCGGCAAGCTCAACAATTATTATTAGAATTATTATTATATAAACAAAAATAAACTGCTGCAAAAGAATAATTTAACCCTAAAACGTATCTAGTACCGAAAAATTAAAGTTTTTAGAGCCTGCGACGGTGTTGACGATATCGTCAGACATTATTAGTTTAAATGCACGCATTTTGCATATATTTTGATTGTTACATATTGATAACTAAGAAAGTAAAAAATAAAAATAAAATTTTTTGACCAAAGGTTTTAAAAATTTTAAAAATTGGAAAAAATATTTCTCGAATAGTGAAAAATAAATTTAACATCTTATTTACTAAAAAAATATTTTCTTGTTATTATTTATCCCGAACATAAATAGGATAAACGGTAATTTCTGTTTAACGCCTCGAAAGCTTTTAATAAAATTTCAAAGAAAGGCAAAATGTCCCTAATAGATGATTAGCGCATGAAAAAAAGTCATAGAAATGTAACACAAATCCCCATTAAATTAAAAACCGCAAAATAGAATTTAAAAGTTTAAAATGGAAATTTTCTATTCTAAATCAGTTTTCAAATTTTTGCGGTCTCAAGAGAGTTGGCCTCTAGAGTTGCGTCCTAGCGTACCATATGGCTGTCACGATTAGATTGTTGATAAAATTCCTCAACCACATGGCTATATCTCTTCGGGAAAAAACAACATTTAGGAAATATTCCTCGCATTAGAAGCATGTGGGATAAGAGATTACTTTTTGTTTGCATTCTTCTGCGATTTGCAGCCAGAAATGGGAAACTTTATCTTTAAGTGTATTCATTAATTGGTAAAATATTTAGAAAATTTTTCCATTTAGATTCTATTAAAATTTAAAAATGATAATATTTATTACATTTTTTGCCTTGAGAACCGAGAGGTCGACCCTTGAGGAGTCTTTTGGCAGGTCTGGCACTATGACACAAATGTCTTAGATTTTATTTTTAAATATAAACTTTCTACTTCTTTAGCAGAATCATTTATAAGTTAGCTATGTGAGACATCGTTTCACTCGAATCTTTATCTGCTATCTTCTTTAGTTAAGTTAAAAATAGTTCTATATAGGTGTGTTTTTTAAAAATTAAATTAAATTGAGATTAATGATGACTTTCCAAAGTCTGAGAGAAAGTCTAATTACATCTCTAAAACATACTCAGCACTACAACTAATCACCATAAAATTCCATTTGCATAGTTTCAAAAAAGAACAATAAACATGTGAAACTTAAAATGTGAACATAAAAATGGGAAACTTTGGAATTTAATTTTTAATATTCATTTCATTCTAAAATATTGTAGCATTTTTTAAATAAATATTCAAATTAAAAATTTAATTAAAAATTTAATTTTAATTAAATTTTTAAAATGAATTTTTATTTAATTTTTAAATTAAATTTAAATAATTTTTTTAATTTAATTTTAAATTTTAAATAGTACCACATAATGTTATATGAATAAAAATGTTTTAATACATTAAAAAACGTTGTATAATATTTTGTATTCATTTTTTTGGAAATTTACAATTTTTGCGTCATGAATTTTTATTTTCAAAAAATAAATTAAAGACCTAAGTAAATAGAGGATATCATGAAAAAAAACGAAAAACGTCGGTAAAATAACGAAATTCATATGAATACCGTATGAATTTCGTAGGCGTAATTTGCAAATGTACTTTAATAATTCCGAAAATGCCGAGAAATAAATCCAGAATTTTGTGAAAATAACATTTAAAACCAACAGATTCTTGCAATGATTTGGTCATTATCCCCCATTATCCCCATCTGATTAGTAATAATAAATGATGATAGATGGAGCCCAATGGGTGCTGGTGTAAATAGTACGTATTATATCGGTACATCTTTGAGATTATATTAAGCGATATGTGGGATAATATTTATCTTCGAATTGCTTGAATGAATCCGAAACCGTATTTTCTAAAGGTTACCGTAGGTAGGCCGGCCATTCTTCCCGCATTTTGAATAATTCCCATTTTTTATTTTAGATTCAATAATAAAATTACAAATTAAACAGATTTGATGCCCTTTGTGATAAATACGTTATAAATGTTGTGATAATTATATAAATTGTCTTTTAAAATAATATTTCAAAATAACATTTATAATATAATAATATAATATAAACGACAATAAATCCTGAATCTCTAATAAATTCAGAAATTCTAAAAATTTAATAAAAGACAATTTAATTTGTTTTAATAGATAAAATAATTGCAATAACTAATTTTTTTGGATAATCTTAAATTTACCGAACATCCCCCCTTCAACTGTCAGGTAAATTATTTTATAAAAATTAATTAAAATTCATATTTATTCCTTAATTATACCAACATTTTATTCAACAGATAACAAATGTTTTGTGAATAAAAACAGCGCGATTCCCTTCAAAAATTCTAATTTTATTTTGGTCTCGATTTAATGTAAATAAATATTTTTCATTCTAATCTAAATAAACAAGCAATTTTCTCACTGTTTCACACATGATGATTCACAGGGTATGAAATATACAAAGAAATTTGACAAAGCTTCAAAATTTTGTTTTTTTAAATTTAATTATCAGGACATTTTTTAGGATTCGTTTCGTCACATGTGATTTTTCTTTATTCGAATAAATGTCACTTTAAAAACAACAAAGAGTGTTTAACTACCTAAAATTCAAAGCTGCGCCAGAAACTCGTGTTAAATATAGAACAAATTATTGATTTGCAGTCTGAAGAAAGGAATGTAACTAAAAGCTCTTCCTTTCTGCTAGTGTATGAAAAAATGTATACTTTAGGAATTTTTGACTAAAAGAGTAAAGTACTAAGTGAAACATCTCACTAGAATGAATGTAATGTTAGTGATAGAAAGTTTGAGATACTACAAATTATAGAAATCTACGATTGCAAAGTATATGAAAGCAAATATGTGTGTGTGTGTGTCAAGAGTTGAACACAAAAAAACTAATCAACTTTTTATTTCTATTTAATGAATGGCAGTTGCGAATAAAAAACGATATAATACAAATATCCTAAAAATAAAATAAATAAGAAGTTAGGACTGAATAAAGATTCAATTGCAAAATAATATTGAACAGTTGATTAGGACAAATTCTTCAACCCCATCAAAAACAGATATGAAGCCCAAAGTAAAATTATAGGGAAAACCACGAAAAGATTTTACAAAAAAATGTTTTAGTAAAGTAAACAGTCATAAAAAAGTAAAATGGCTCAAACGTATTCAAAGATAGAAATGTTCGAGAAAATTCGTTAGCTTGAGGATATTTTCAGTGAAGTCACCTGCACTGAAAATCTAACTAAAAGTTGAAAGATTTAAGTTTCATTGAAGGTTGGACAGTTTTAGCAATTGTGATGAAAATAAAACTTATTACATTTCAATCAAGACCAAGAGTAGTTGGATTACAAAACATTTCCTACCGAACAGTGATAATAACTTAACAACTTAATAATTTTTCAATATTTACTTTTTTACATTTATTAATTATACTTTTATAATTTTTTTATTGGATTGTGAATAATTACATGCCCTACAACACACATTCACATAACATATCAGCATTCCAGACGTCCCGCTACAATTTTTAGAGATGTCTCTGTCGATCTCTACAAATTTACTATAAGGACACACACACGCACACACTAACACAGTCACATGTTAAAGATTCCTACTTTTAATAAACTAAATTGCCTAAATTTCCCTCAATTATCACCCATCTGGAATCACTCATCTTAGACTGGCTTCTAAAAGTAAAATGAAATCTGATTGGTTCAAAATTTCAAGCAAATCGGATTGTTCCTGTGACTCAAAAACAATTCTGTCAATCCTCCTGGGCAACCGTAACTATGATTCTTTTTGAACTTTAACCTAATTAAAAATTAATTAAAAATCTATTAAAGCAAATAGAAAATCGATAAAAAATATTAAAACATTAAAATTTTAAAAAAATTTTAAAAAAATTAAAAAATTTTTTTTGCAAAAGAAAAATGTTCATTTGTCATACCTTGGACTCAAACGCAAACCTGACGCAGCAAGATATTTCTGCGTCTAGATAACGTCAATATTTGCTTTACATTTGCACAGTGAAATTCTAATTTCTGAAATTGATATCTTTGCTGATAAATTGTCAAATTTTTTCTTCGACAGCTGCCATTCGATAATGAATGTTTTTCGTGTAGCCGATTGCGATGGCTTACTGTTTGCAATTTCTCCACTGTCGACCAATAGGAATAGGCGGTCTTGTTTTAATGCTTATAAATGACATTTGATCATTGGACAACCATATTTTTCACATGAATTCATCAGCCAAGAAATGGCGGTTTATCTGCAATACCGCCAATGAACTTTATATCGTTCTCGATTGTGATAGAAAGGATTTCAATATCAATCTATTGATGAATAACGGAACCTTTGAATATTCTCCGTGGATTAATACACTGTTCGTTAGCATCATAACTCCCTGGAGTTGTGCCATTGGAATTTGTGTGATTCTAGCAACAATTGTCATTATAAAATCGAAATGCTTGGGTAAATTTACGAATAATTATTACCTTATAGCACTTGGAATAATCGATGTTTGCAGTCTCATTACTATTTTGTTAATTTCTCCTCCAGCCCAACGCTGGATTCCATTTCTTGAGAATATGAAAGAACTGATGCCTCCCTATTTGTCCACAATTCTTCAAATGACAGTATTTATCTCCAACTGGATAACGGTAGCCCTGGCACTCGATCGGCATCAAGCCATCTGTAAACCGTTTAATTATTACAGCCAATCATACACCTTACACAACAAAACTTGCGCACTGATCCTAATCATCATTGGATGCGTATTACTTTATACTCCGCAATTTTTCATTTTCTCCAATTATTTTTCGTCTAATTACACTGAAGTATTATCATTTTTAAAGTACACTTCTTTAGGAATGAATACATTTTATTCGAATTTCCATCTTTGGTTTGTTAATCTGATTCTTTTACTCTTACTTCCCACTGGAATCATTCTTATGGTGAACACGCATCTCGTTATTTGCGTAACAAGTTCCACGAGATTTTTGTATCAATTTAGAAATTTATCTATTTCTAAATCTGTCAAGGCATCTTTTACGAAAGAAAACATTAAGATATGTGTTCTTTTGTCGTGTTTAATCACCTCTTTTGTTTTTTTACAAATTCCATTTGTGATTCTGATTTTTCTGATTAACTACCGCCCGTCAATTTTTAACGGAAATAAAATACAGTTATATAGTCAAATAGTAACTTTTCTTTATGTGTTGAAACACGATATCAATTTTCTGTTTTATCTTTGGTTGAGCAAGCGGTTTATGAGAACTATCCAGGCTTTTGTTTGTTTTAATTGCAATAATATTATTAGAAAGGGTTCAACGGTCAGATCGAAAATCTCATCTTCCAGGCGCAGGTCGAATCCAAATTAAATTATGGTAAACCATTGATGACTTAAAGTAGAGTATATATACATATATTTGTATGTTTGTGGAAATTTTTCAAGGCTTTTCATGTTTCATTTGGTGACGATACCAATTTTACATTCCCATTAGCATTTCGCACTTGTATCTGACCAACAACAAATCATTTTTACATTGTATTTGTTTAATATATTAATTAATATATTATTATTATTCACTGTTTTCGTTTTTAACTTTTTATTGAATAATAATAATAATAATAATAATAATAATAATAATAATAATAATAATAATAATAATAATAATAATAATAATAATAATAATAATAATAATAATAATAATAATAATAATAATAATAATAATAATAATAACAATAATAATAATAATAATAATGTTGGAATTAAATAAAATTTAAGCAAAAATGCAGGATCAAACCAATTTTAAAATTCGGTTATGTTTTTAAAAACAGCCAAATTTAAATAAATTTATGTAGGTCAACTCAAATTTTTATAAGTATTTACAAACAAAGCTAAAATTTGAAAAAATGTATTTAAAGCAATTCAAATTTTTTATACAAAAATATATTTAGGAAATTATTAAATTTATAGGACAACTTTGAGTTTTAGTTATTTTGATGATTTTTTAGTAAACTTTAAGCAAAACTTTAAGCTAAATGGACCATATCTATTGAGCCCCTATTCCTATAGCTAATTGCGATTTGCCGAAATTTATAGTGCATACTACGACAGATGTTGTCCATCGGGTGCAGTAGAGTAGTACAATGATGACCTGTGCACGATGGCTAGAACCCAACGCGATTACCAAGTGATCCACAACCGTAAGAACAGCACTACCACCAACTAAACTTAACAAGTCAGTGGAGTCATCATTCGACCTTCTGGAAGTTCTATTGTGACTTAAAAATATATACATAAGATTTTAAGGGTGACTTTTTGACGACACTAAAAGATGCCGCGAACATCCAGAATAAAATCAAAGAAAAACATCATAAGAATTTAAGATAAAAATTTCTTAATTTATATATATATAATACAAAACCTGCTTACTTCAAAATTCACAAAATCCGCAGTTAATGAAGAATTTTTTTGAAATTTTGTTAAAAGAACAATTCTGAAATTATGAGTTTTGCTACAGTGTTTATATTAGATTTGTGTGTGTGACGAGTTTTTATTGATTTTTAAAATTTTTCCCCGGTTTTTCTGTGAATTTTAATATATTAATTATATTTTTCGAAATAAATTTTTTATTATTATTTTTGTCATTATTTTTTTTGACCGCTAAAATATATTAATTTTTGGTCACCGCTTTAGTCTAAACCTTCTAAACTTTCTTTTGTAAGGTTTTGGCGGTTTTATGTACCAATATGTTTCTGTCTATAGCTGTACGCTTTATTTCGATTTTATTAATATTGTTATTATTTATTTTTTTATATTAATTTGTTTTATTTAATGTTGTTATTTATTATTTTAAGTATCTGTTTGCGGTGCATTATAATTTTCACATTTTTGTTTAAATTAATAAACAAAAATTATTTTATTTTACTTGAGGCTTTAAGCCCAACAATATGAAAAAATGAAGCGATTATAAAAAAAATAATTTAATATAGACAATTTTAAAAATATAAATTATTATTAAAAAAAATCGAGGTTACGAAAAGTTATGAAATATTTGGTGGGCCGCGAGTATAAAAAGGTTATGAACAATAAGTCTAAATTACAAAATTAATGTTAGAATAATGAGTACAAATGGCTATCTATATATATGTGTGTGTGTAATGCTTTTGGAGCCCAAAAACGTTGAGAACCGCTACGTTAATTCATTGAAGTATAATAATAATTCAAATAAAGTGAATTATCTATAAATAATGATCCAACAACTAGTATTCAAATAATGCATTACGGGCTGTCCATGAATAACATCAATTACCGATGTGTGATGAGGGGGAGGGGTTTAAGCCCTGGGACGTCACATCTTAAATTTTATATTTTTTCAACAGAATTTTATACTAATTTCAGATTTACAGGGCCTCATTTTAAAACATTCTTTCTCATACGATATTAGAATGCAGTATTACACTAGATACATACTAAAATGTCATTAAATTTATTTGAAACATGTTCATTTTCAAATATGAAATACGGCTTTTTAAGGAGCCAAAGATTTGTGACGTCATATTTGAAGTGGGTCTAACGTTTTGTGGTGACGTGTAACAAAGGCATGGAGGGGGTAGAAAATCGACCGAATTGTGTGAGGTCAATTATTGACAGCCCTTTGTCGTTTGTAAAAGATTTAATTTTTAAATTTTTAAAAAAATTCATCGTTAAATATAATAACAAATAAAGTTAAATTAATATTATTCAAGTGATACAATGAAAAATTTTTCTATTTTATAATGGATGATAAGTAAATATATTTTTTAATAAATTTCAATATTTTAAAGTTTGTTTATATTATAATGTCTGTGAAATTCTTTGAATTTTAGTGAATATTTAAATTATATTTTTCTGAAAAACTTTCAGTGAGAATTAATGTTTTTAAAATTGAAATATATATTATTATTTCTTAATAATATTGCTAAGTTTTTTTTCATTTAAAGCTATCAATTTATGTTTTATGTCATTAATTAACTAGTGAATTGTTATTTCGTTATTTATTATTTTAAATTTTAAATTTGTTCTTTTATTTCAAATATAACGCAAATTTTGGATTTTAACTTTTGAAAACAATGTTGACGTAGATAGGTGTGAAGGTTATAACCGCTATTTGAAGAGTCATAATTGAGTTATCTCATAATGAAGCAAATCAAATATTAGAAGTGATTAAAGAAATTTATTTATTCTTTAATTTAAATAAACAATTTCTACTTTATTATTATTTTAGATGCAAACCAGTCAACCGAATTGTGACGAACAGACAATGGAAAAACTCGCATCTTTGCAGTTTAAATTAGAGATTGCCGGATTTCTAATATCAACTGCTTTGATTTTAACTGGTTTTTGATAATATTTTTATCATTTTCAATTTTATCTTTGGTTTAGCTGGATTTGTAATAGATAACATGCAACAGTAAATGAATTCGCAGTATTCGACCTGATTTTGTTTGGCTTAATAAATTATATTTTTGTTAATTAAAATCATTATTTGAAATAATTTAGTTTTATTTTCACGCGTGTGAGAAATATTTTTCTTGTTTATTCAGTCAAATGACCGTTAATAATAGTGACAAACAAGCAATGTACAATTTGAATTTAATCATTCTAGGTGTAATTCTCACGTTGACTACGGCATCAGTTTTCAGGATTCCGCTCTAAAAACACAATTAGATTTAATTATAAAGTAAATGCGATCTAGACTTTAAGGCTTACTGCGATTTTTCTTCAGCTGATAATCAAAGTTTTTATAAATGTGTTGGGGCCAATAAAAAGTTGAATATTTACAACGAATAAATAAATGCGAAAATTGATGCAATAATTAAAATTAACATATTGCGAGGAAATATGTATCTATGTACGGATAGCAAATGAGGAGACTGCCACAAATATGCTAATATTAAATTAATGGGGGGTCCTCAGAAAATGATATTCAGTAGTTAATTAAAAATTAATGAATAAAGCTCGAGCCATATGGGAAGCCCAAGAAGATAATTTGATCAATTTTCGCAGAAAATCGATAAACTGAAATTAGTTTTCGGGTTAGTAAAGTAAGAGAAATCACCTACCTAATCAGGGTAACTAAAAATAAAATAGTTATTGAATTAAAACTTAATTGGATTAGTTTATTGACTAAAAACAGGTATAAAATATTGAGCTCGAAGTCGAAGCGTACGAGATAATAGAAGTGAGACTATATATGCTGATTAGATTTTACAAGAAAAAATCACTTTTTGACATCCAACAGTCTAATTTAAAAAAGGACAACAGAAAACTGAATTTTGTGGAAATCACAATAACAAATACACTTATCAATAAGTCTACTGCTTGGCGTGAGGTCTGACAAAGTCTTGGTTGTATGAAAGAAAATTAATTTTTGGTTATCTTCGAGTTAATTAAACTTCTGTAGAAACTTTTCCGGCCCACAGTCTTTAATTTTTCATCCACTCTGACAAATTCGACATGAAATCTGTGACACATCGGCAAAATTTGTAACATCGGGTAGCTCGGTGAGCACTCTGTAAATTATAACATGAACACATAATTCTTAAGATCAAATAGAAAGGAATTGTAGATGGGGAAGAGCGAAATTGTTGCGACAATGAAGATTAAATAATTCTTCAAACTGAAATGAAGGTCTGAGAAAGTTAATTTGACTAACTTTGGGGTGAGTGAAATTAAAACCAAATGAATTTAACTCATTATAGATGAGTGTTATAAACAGATTAGATAAATCATAAAAACAAATTTCCGATTATACCGAACCTGTATACGGTGTGTCATTCAATCTCGACAACCTAAAGCTGCTGGACATGCAGGCCTTGCCAACGAACAAATTATTATTTAGAAGTTATTACCAAATTATTGGACACAAATGATACATCACTTATCATTCGTTTTCTAAAGACTTCTAAGTTTGAAATGCTTCGTTTATCTTATATGACCGGCATGACTCAGAAAAAGCATAACAAGTCAAAAGACAGTTACCGATGGAAATGTACCATGGGTGGATTTACAAAAAAACATAAGAAAGAATTCATTTGAGAGGTCGACAAATACTTCTAGTCACCTAGTTCTGATCAAAAGATATTTAAAAAATTCCTATGACAATTCAGGTATTTTTAGACATACAGTATGTATAATATACCGTTAAATCATATTAGAAAATTCACTTGACTGCAACTATGCTCCCTATCATTCAAAAATATATCTGGTATTCAAGAAATGAGATATGAGTAGACTCAAACCTGTTTTTGTGCGGTTAAAAGGAACCGAATAGCAGAAAATGCATAAAAAATTCTCACATAAACAGGTTTGAGTGTACAGATTTGTGAACTATTCAAAGAATTTTTTCGACTCGCTGACACTTTCGCACCTATTGGGCCATATTTGTCCCATGATATTTTCAAAAATTACTGAAACATTACAAAAAAATAATAATAAAAGTAATACTAAATGTCTCACTCGTATTGTAGGGTTTTAACAGAACAATTTTAAGATCCATAAACATAAAAATCGTACTTGAAAATTCTAAATGATGACGAGCAAAGATTCGGCGCGAAAGTGTTAAACAAAATAATAATTCTGTTGTAATGAAAGTCACAATTTGCTCAAATAGCTAGAATTAATTAAAAAATTTTCCTGAAGTGGGAAACGAAAAACGCATCTGTCTCATCAAGCCATATCAATTAATTCCACGCGTACTTCCGGAAATCTGAAGCCGGGCCATTTATAAATTTTTGTCCTTGCCAGTTCAATGGAAACGAAGGCAGAATCCATTTGTGCCAATTTATTAGTTTATTCACGGCTCATTCAGGTACTCTGAAATTTCCTTATGTTTTTCATTTTCATTAGTGCCAGCTTTATTTTCCAATTTTCACAGTGAAGAACACGATCAGAGACTCAATTAGGCTCAAATTCCTATTTTGATCATGTTTTAATGGCTATGTATAATTGCTTTATATTTTATTATAATTTGATATTTTATAGTTTTTATATTTAATGAAAATTCAATTATCCCAATGGTTAGAGTCATTGAAATGAGAAAATTAATGAAAATGCTACTAATTACTTTTGCACAACATTTTTTGACAAATTTACCATTTTTCGTCATTTATTGCAATACAGAATATTGTTGAAATTTTGATAATCTCAACTTGGTAATTCTTATATAAATAACCGAGACAGAATTCTGGTTTAGAAACCTTTAATTTATATTACAACTAAAAAATCACTTTTAACAAATCTTTACAAAATCAAAGGTTGATTTTATGTATATTGTATGCTCAAATTTATATTGCAATTGCAATTTATGTATTTGCAACTCTTCTTAGATGATAATTTTGGATCTGATCTGATTGAAAAATTAGTCGCTATTTTACCTCTACCATTTGTCAATCATATTTGATGAACAAATTGTCCTCATTACAATTTATTGTTATACTTTATATGTTTTTGCCACTCTTGTATTTAACTATTGATATTATTATTATTTAATGACACTTTAAATTAAATTTTTATTTCGAAAATTAAAACCTCTTTAGAAAGTATGTTTTTAACTGGCACGTTTCTCTTGTCGATAGCGAGTTTATACGTCATAGTCATATAAGAATAATTTAATGTTATATCCAATAAACTTTATTAATATATTTTTATTTATTCAACTATTCAGTCCAAATGTGTACTTAAAAGTGACTTGATAATGTATAAGTTATGTATGTTAAAGAGATGACTTGATTGTTGGTGCTGTATATATATTTTCTTTTGACACCTCTTAAGGGTCAGTCGATTTCTAGTTAAGAGAATTTGTAATTTAATCAACGAGACCATATTATGTATATTATAATTGACATCTTGTTGCTTTAATTTTCTATTTAATATATGCAAACTTTGTAAATCAAATTTGACAATTAAAACAAAATTAATAAAAATATTATTCAAGACATATTTTAGCAACACACGAATAGTAAAGTGATATACGAAACAAACATTATTGATACAACAGTTGTTAAAACAAAAGTGTCAAATCAATTCATAATTATATAAATCTGATCATAATTATGAATTATAGCATATATTAATCGTGTTAGGGTTGTAAAATTAATGATATTTTAAGTATATGCAAGGTGTAATATTATCAAGTCAGCCAATGCAAAGGTTAGAAAATTAATAAATTATCAAATTTGAACGAGAAAAACGACATTTTTATAATTTCTAAAAGAAAATAATGAATTTTTTCGAAGATATATCAGATGCTTCAACGACATCAACAATTGTGCTCAGGGAAGATAATCATAATATGTTAGTTAATCTTTTATTATTTATTTTTATTAAATTTATTACAGAATATCTACTGATGCTTCCACGATATTAACTATCCCACATAGGGAAAGTCATAGAAACATGTAAGTTTATATTTAAAATTTAGTTAAATTATAAAAATGATCACATAATATTGTTGGACGCACTGGAGTTATTAAATTTCATAACTTCACTCCACCTACTAATAGGACTTTCAATCGTAATGACTAGGGAAAAACTCCGCATGCGCCGCGTGATTTTAGTAACCATCATGTACCCGTGACCGAGATCACGTTGGTGATGTACAAAATGGCCGAATGCCATTCGAGCAGGTGAGCGCCATTTCTAGCACTACTCCTCGAAGGACCTTCGTCTTTCCCGAGTTGTTCGCTGCCGTTAGGAGGGCTTACGCTTCCGTATAACAGTTCTCGTTGTGCGTTAATCCCCGGAGAGAAAATCATAGATGATCATCTAATTTTACCCTGTGTTTACCACTGTTCAGCCCTCTCAGTCCCGCTATACCACTTATAAACTCATTTATTTAGCCATCCCAATGCAAGAAAATAAAACGAAGGCAAAAGAAAAACACCATAAACTTAATAATTGTATTCATCACAGCAACGAAACAGAATGGGGTGCAAAGTTTAATCATGTCAAGTTTCTAAGGGAAAGAATTTCCACTCTGACGTTCATTCTGTCCCACACACTAAATCAGATCCCTATTAATCGTCTCCATCGATGTCAGTGGGAAAATATTTTCGTTTCCTTGGTCTATATGGTGGAGGATCTAAGAATTGAGCCTCTTCTCTTCTGGTGGAGGGACCTGCGACTTCTTGTGCCAGGCTAGAATTAGGCACTTCGCCCGTAAGAACGGCGATATCCTCCACTTCGAGTCCAAGCCCATCGAGGATGTGGGTGACCGGGAAAGACTCCGGATCCTCGTCAATTAAATTTATATGGATCGACCGGGCAGGGGATCGAATTATTATGTCAGGGGCGTATAGAATGTCCGGGTCGAATTCCGGAAACTCAAACTCCTGGTAAGGGGAGGCGGGTCGTTGGTTGGATTGGGAATCCCGCAGGTTCCACTCCAGTGAGAACCTCTTCCGCCCGCCGGCGCCGCTCGCGACGACGCCGATTTCTATTCGGTCGCTGGCGAGTCCGTACGTTAGTAGCGTTCCGGGTGTCCCCAGCAGGTGGTTGAGGGACAGCGGGCTCGACAGACGGGCTGAGAATCCCAGGTGTTGGATTCCTAGAGACAGAGGACGAGGGCAATCCGTTGGAGACAGGAAGGTGAGAAGCTGGAATTATTTCCAATTCCCTGGCTCGGATACTTGCCGGGACGCAAGCTTGGAGCTCGGTGTCGGTAAACGCGCGACGGAGTGCAGTCGATTGCTCTTTGATGAGCAGCCGCTGGGTGCGGGATTCCGTAACCAATTCGTCTCGCGCTCGAGTGAGCCGCTCGATTTTCTGTCGCAGTTCTTTGACGACCTCGGGCGGAGCCCACGTGCCCTTTAGTCGTGCGTATTTGGTCTGGAGGATTTCGTGTCTTTGTTTTAATTCTTCGTATTGGTGGCGGACGGCCACGATCGACGAGGGAAGTCGTGGTATTCTTGGCAATCTGTCCATTTCGTTGTTGTTATTAAGATTCTGCATCCTAAAAAGAAAACGAAGGAAAGATAAAAAAAAATTTCGTGAGAAAATAAAGTGGTGATAGAGTACGGGGACCTTGGCGAGAGACAGGGCGGCAGTTTAACGGTTGGGTCCTTATCCCGTTACCCCCCTGGCGGTTCCCCGTAAGTTAGTCATTTACTAATATTGGGTAGCACTAAAGTATCTTCGGGCATGCTACAATAGTCGCACACTAATTATTACGGAGGCGGCTAACCCAATCTATCTCACTTGTGATAAAATGATCGAACAGTTTATTTAATTGCTTTGTGATTAAATTTATTTTACTTTGCCATGGTATGGGTATTCATTTAGGAGCGTATTGAGGTCTTGTTAATTTGGTACGTTTTCCTTAATGAGTATTTCTAGGTTAACTGCCAGATATTCTGAATTAGTTTTTTATTACTATTACGTTTATCATTAACATAATAGGTATTTTATTAATTTCCTTTACCATGGTTATCTCACTTATAGAATTTATTGTTATCACTAAATTTTGCCATCCCTTTTGTTCAATCCCTAGTGTGATATTCATAGGACTGATTATCGCTATTGTTACCATTTGCACTGATTTCATCTATTATATTATTTAATTTGGTTAACCCGGACAATTTTTCCTCTTTACCTCATGGTTATATGTCGTTTAGGTTATTTTATCTATTGTAGTTGATCTCATCGATTCCGTAGTGTTCGTGGTGATCAATATCACTACTCTCGCCATTACAGTCAGGTTGTGTGGTTCAATTATCGCTAATTTTACTTCTTATGGTTTATCCGAAACAGTCACAGAATCGGTCACGTTCTGTTGATTTAGTAACATTATATTTCTGCGTTAGTTTGAAATTCATTGTACGTCGCATTACATTAGATCGTTTAACTAAGTAGTCAGGCGTGACTATTGTCTACTTACACAAATTTATCGGTTTTCAACGTAATTGTTTTGGGTTTCCTACAGTCACCATTTCACAATTTGATTCGGTCGGGAAGCAATTTTAGCGTTTCATGATGCGTACTGACATTCCCATAACCATTCTCCTTAGATTTGCTCATTTCGACGGTTTTACGAGATTTTAAATGGAGATATTATGGTTACGATGTTTATTTATCAACTAATTCTACTCTTACCCCTACTACCCGTTTCTAATCGAGTCGTCCGAAAGAAAATGACTCGCATGGTCTAATTGTGATCGTGCCTAAATTCCCCCTTCTCTCTACTGTCGCATCTTCCCTGATTTTATTCCAACTCGTTCCGGCCACATATTTCAGAAGCCGCCCCGAGTATACATCGGCGCCCTGCGTAGCGGTCCTGTGCATTATCACCAGAACCGACTGCGGACTGCCGAGGGGTCCACGAGGCATGACCCGCGAGCCCAACTAAGGGTTTTCACCCACTAGTTAGCCCGAGATCCGTCCCATGGACCTTCTATTACGATACAATATATATATGAATTTAAGGGTCGGACAATAAATATCGATATAATTTTATTGGCATAAAAGTGAATGAGACATTACAAAATTTTTAATTAAAAACATATAAAATTAAGATAAGATGTACAATAAAAATTCCTTACGTCTCAAGAGTTCTAATCGTCCAAAGTTGCACAAAAATTTCAATAGTTTTAAAGGTTTTGAAAGATTTTTAAAAGTTACAAGTTATGAAATTCATCACTGTATTTATACTATTTGTATGCTTGTGTGCGACCAATAGGCGATTTTTCGCCATTTTTAGGGCTTTTTATTTATTTTATTACTTAAAATTTATTTTTGTTATTTTTTGTATATTTTTCTTTAATTTTTAATATATAATTCAGTTTATGTTCGAATTTCATTTTTACTGTTATTTTTTGATAATATTATTTTTGCCCTTTTTTATTTGTTCTCTGGTCGCCTCTTCTGCCTATGTTTTTTCTAAACCTTATTTTGCAAGGTTTTGGCAGTTTATTTTATTTTTTATATGTTTCTTTCTGCAGCTGTCTTGCTTTTTTCATGATTTTTATTAATTATTTGTTTTTATTTAGTTTTGTTATATATTTATTTTGTTTTAATTAATATGTTTTTCATTAATTTTTAATATCTTGGTGCGGTGCATGTTTATGTGCAGTGATTCCTTCCACAACTTTTTCACTTTTATTTTTTGTTTAGATTGTGGCTCTGAGCCCAACAAACCACTCCCGGGGCCGTTTAAATTGCGCCCCGCAATTTTCATATAACACATTCGCATCCCAATATGATTATTTTTATACATTTACTCATTTACAAGAAGAATTGAAGGATGAAATGGCAATTTATAAGAGTCAAGCAGACATCACTTAAGGTGATGGGATTTTATACATAAGTCCATGCAGTTAGTCAGTTTTTATTTATAATTACACATAATAGGATAGTCATTTATTATCAGGTTCGATATCCATGACTTGGACCTGGGATGTCGTTCAGCTGGATTGGTTTAGGTGGGGCTTCGATCATTTGCCTTTGATTGTTTATTACTAAGCTGTTTTGATATTGAGAACTTGAGTTAGAGGATTTTACGAAACGGATTGTTTGATTAGTTCGATCTCTTCTTCGATTTCTATTTGTTGGAGGTTTTTGGTATGATTTTGCTATCTGGGTGATTTGGCAAATTGTTGCGACGATGATGATAACGATTTGGGTGATTCCTAGGCAGAGGATTATAATTTCTAATTTATTTGCTTTTGCGTTGTCTGATGTTGAGTGGGGTTGAGATGTCGTTGTTTGTAGAAGGATCTTTTCGAGTTGAGATAGCTGGTTGATCTTCTGTAGTAGATGGGGATCGATATTTCTACATGGATATTTTTGAAGAAGGTATCTTCGCATTCGAGTGAGTTCTGCTTTGATCGTTTGGGTTATTTCGATGGCTTCTTGAGTCTTCTGATGGTTTGGGTTTGATTGGTTGATGAAGACGATGATTAAGAGTAGGCAGATTTGTGGGTATAGCTCCATTTTCTATTTATACGACTTTCAACTTTTTGCTTATTTACATTTGTACACGTTTTCGTATTATTTTATTCGGGGTTTAATTCATCGTGACTACTCAGGGTTGGGCTGCTCATTAGCATCAATTCGGCTCTCATTAGTCTGCCTCTCATTTCAGGAATTAAGGTGATTATTTTATCCTTTTCGTCTATGGCACTTCTTTGGCCCTCGTTTATCTCGTTTAGTATTCGTATTTGTTGTTTGTATTGCAACCCGTTTTCGTATTGCTTTTTCGCGTATTTCTCGAGTTTTTTATAGGCTTGATTTAGTCTTTTTGTTCTTTGATATTTCTTCTGCATTTTCTTTGCTTGGTTTTTCCAATGGTCCTCTAGCACATGTCTTGACCATTTTGCCGCTAACTCGTTTTTTAGTTCATTTACTTTCTCTTCCCAACCTTTATTTAATTCAATTTTTTGTTTTAACCATTCATTTTCATCTTCTACTTCTTCTCTTTGTCTTTTTAGTTCCTCGCACTCTCTTTTTAGTGCTTTTATTAAGTTTCGTGACTGGAACCATTGATTGGTTATACAGTCTATCTCCTGTATTTGTTGTTCCATTGCTGTCTTTATATTTTTTATCATCTCTTCCTGCTCATTTCCTTCTCCTTCCACTACCTCCTCGGTCTTACATATTATTGGCAGTGGGTACTCGTTCTCCACTTCAACCTTTATAGGTTTGATGCTTACGTTGTAAGTGGTCTCGCCGGACTCTCCTTCATTTGTTGTTGGATTATTCTGGTTATTCATTTTCTACAATTTTTGTACATTAATTTTTTGTTATTTCGGTTTCTTTTTATTTTTTATGGTTTTTGTATTTTTTTTTTTTTTTTTCTTTTTATGGGTTTTTATTTGGCTTTTATAATTTTTATTTTTATTTTTATTTTTCATCAAGATTTATTTATATTTTTTACACTTTTTACAACCTTTTTCTTCCACTCTTCTTATACCCAGGTACCCCAAACTTCCACAAACCCTTCGTCTATCACGGTTTCTTGTGGTTGTTCGAGTGGTTCGTTCACATTTGTATTTATAATTGGCATTGGCACCATAGGTATCAACGAGGTCCAAATCATGGGTGGAATGTTTAACATCTCATTTATTCTCTCCCGTAAACCTTGTGAGGTGTTCATCTCCCCGTCCAGCATATATGATAGCTGGTTTACCTCTTCAATGAGATCTTCTATCTCTCTTTCCATTATTGAGGTGTCCCTTTGGGTTGTCATTCCCTCTATCTCTGCTTGCAGTTCCCTCACTTTTGCGTCAAATACTTCTTTTTCGCATCCTCTGAGTGCCTTCTGTCGATGGATTGCGAGGTCTCTTTGCTCGCACATTTTCTTATATTTCTCTATTTCCTGCTCTGCGCACTCCAGTCTGCTTTTTTCTATCTCTACCTGCAGGTCGCTCTGTTCTTTACCTTCGGCCAGTTTTCGCATTTGATCCTGTATCTTTGTTAACTGATTCACTTTCACCGTCGTGAATTTTCTAAGGTTCCTTCTCTTTTTTCTTGTAGTCTTAGTCGAGCTTGTAATTTTCTGTTTCCACTTTTTGCTCTTCGAGCTGTTCCCACATTTGTAGATTATCGAGAGGTACACGCTTTTCGGGGCATTCTTTCAGCTCCTTCATTGCCGCTTGGTATTTCTGTTTCCAAGTTTTGGCTTCTTTCAATACTCCATTTGTTTTCTTTTCACTTGCACTTGCTACTTTCGTCCATTGGGCCACTTGTAGTGTTTGCTCCTTTTGGTACGTTCTAACTCTTCTCGGATTTTAACTTGTACGTTCCCTATTTGTTCGATTTGGGCTTCGAGGTCTTTATTTTTCCTACCGGCTCCTCAATTCGACATTGGTTAAAGGTTGCTCTTGCTAATTGACTTAGGAATTTTGCCCGCATTTTTTTCCAGTTCCTCTACTTTCTTTATCAATCTTTTATTCAGTTTTTCCACTTCCTCTTCCAGCCGACTGCTTCTTAGGCTAGCTAGCTCCAGCATTGCCTTCCCAAACATTACTTCCACTTTTGATTCTCCATTTCTTAATTGGAGTTCTTTCTTCTCTTGGATTAATTTGTCCACCCCACTTTGTTGATATGCTGTGTTGATTACTTCTCTGTAGTAACTTAACTTTGCTTTCTCTTTTAACTCGGTTATGTTTTTGTTTAGCAGTTCCAACATAACTTCCCATATTTCATTCTCGTTTCTTGTTCCTCGACTTGTTTTTGGAGTTTTCCCTCTCGGCTTTTTGGGTTTCTTCCAATTGTTGTGACGCATACTTTCTCTTTTCCTCTCGTATATCCTGTTCTATCTTTCTCTTTATCAATTCCTCGAACTCTTCTATCCCTTCCTCGTATATTTCTCTGACTCTACTCATTATGTTGTTAGTTTGTCTCATGATCAGTTTGTCTTCATGCCCGTTTTGTAATTGTTGCCACATTCTCTCGCACTTCTCGGTCTCTGTTTTTATTTTATTCATCATTCCATCTCTTCATTTTTTATTAGTATTGCTTTTTGGTGTTCGTTACCATGATTTCCATCATCTTTACTACTGGTAGATGGTTTACTATCTCGATCGTTATTTCTTTGCTATTCATTTTTCTAAAAGTAATGTTTACAATTAAGTTTTGTTATTGGTGGTAGTTATTGTTTTCTCACTTACGCACAAGTATTTTGATATTTTATGGTACTACTTTTACATTATTTATATATAGGCATTTTTTTTTATTTTATTTACACTTTACATCTTCCTCTTTTCCTACTCTGTCCTTTCCGTTCCTTCTCTCTCTACTGACCACTTTACGAATAGTGTGTCTCCTTCTAGGTATTCCCACATCACATTTTGTTTCATCATCCTTGATGCCCCTACTGCTACGCCTACATCTGCTGTTGGCTTGTTGTAGCAGGGCGTTCCATCTGGTTTGAATCTCTCTATATGTGCATTCTTTGCTGACACTATTGTGAAGGCCATTTTATTGCTGAACGGCCATGATTGTAATTCATCCCATTCTCTTTTACTATTACGAAAATACAGATACGTGGGTATCTTTCCCGTTTCCATCTCCATTTGGGTATACTCTCATTCTCAGTTTATATCCGTTTTTTCATGAATAAAATGGTGGGCTGGTTATGGATACTTCCGTTCCATCCCTTGCTCTCTGCCATTTCCTTGTGAATTCCTCAATTCTCCATATGTATGGAGCAATTGGTAGGTTTTCTCCCGTGGGTGTATAGCTTCTTAGTTTTTGATAATGTTCTCTCAATTTTTTCATTTCGTTTTCTACATTCTTTTCTGTTTCCGACATTCCTATCCTTGCTAATTCGAATGATTCCCTGGTGTTGAATATTTCTGTCAATAATATTTTGTGCGATTCGATTTCGATTTTCATCTTCGTTATTGTTTGATCCATATTTTCCATAATATCTATCCCTATCTTCAGGTGTTCCTCGGCCATTTCTTGTACATGTCGTATTGTCTCTTCTCTTAGTATTTTTATTTTACATCCCCATTTTGCCATTGGACATTCTATTCGTTTTCTACTACATCTTTCCAATGCTCTTTGAGTTCTACTTCTTCCTCGACTCCACATTTGTTTGGACATTTTCCTCGGAATCTTTCGCAGATCTTTTTCCTCTTTCACATTTACGTGTTCCTGTTGTATTTGCTTCCATGTTTCGGTGATATTGCAATATTCGCATCTCGCTCGTCTTCTTCGCATACGTTTTCGTGTTGTTTCTCCTCTCCTTCAATTATGGGTTGTTGACATTTCTCGCAGGGTTTTCTTTTGTAATTACATTGGTTTAAGTGATTGTTCATTTCTTTGATTTTCCTTCCCATTCGCATGGTTCATTTGGGCATTTATTCTCATGTTTATAATTTCTCTACTGGCTGCTCGATCTTCTTGTGTTTCTCCTACTGATGCAATCTCTATTTCTCTACAATCGGGGCATTGTTTTGGGCCATTCAATGTTAATTCTATTACACATTCGGTGCATAGTCTACACCCACACTCTGTTTGTCTTGGTTCCTTTAATAGTTTAGTACATGCTCCGCATCGTAATCTCGCTTCTATTTGTATTTGAGTTCGTTTCCTGATTATTTCAATCATTTCATTGATTTCTGTCACCGTTCTTTGTTGATCCATTTTCTATAATTATATACAGTTTAGTCTGGGTTGTTTAGGTTTTATTCATTTATTAACTTCGTATTCTTTATTTACACTTATTTTTATGATTTTTGATTTTTTGGTTTTTCTTTGCTTCCTATTTTTACTCTTTTTACATATGTACATCTTTTTCCTTTCTACTCCACGTTACTCGATGAGTCTGGTTCTACTCTCTCTCGATTTGATTCAATATCCATTCACTCCATTCCACCTGTGGTTTCCTCTTCCGTTTCTTCCGCTATTCTTTGTAACTCGTTTCTCTGCCATTGATTTTCTGTTCTCAATATTTGTAATTCCCGTTCCATTTCATTCATTCGTCTCTGTTGTTCTTCTATGTTTATTAAGTGATACATGTTTGTATTTAGAGCCTCTCTCAACGCTATTTGGCTCTCCGTCCATTGTTCTTGTAATGTATTTACCACTTTTGTTAGGGCGTTATATTGCCGTTTCCACATTTCGATTACTGTTTCGTTGTTCGTACTTGTTTGATAATTCTGTTCCATCTTCCTTAATTTGTATTCGTTATTCGTATCTCAATGTCGTTCTATGTTTATTATTTGTGTCTCGAATTCATTTTTACATTAATTTACAGGGTTTCATATAATATACATACCGCTTTATATTACTGATATATTTACAATTTATACATTATATACACTCATATGTCCTTTACCTATACCCTTTGCATTTTATGAGGGGTTCCGATTTGTCGAAATCCCTCGTTCGACCATCTTTGTTCCTCTATTTTTAATTTTTCTTTGGTCATCTTCGTCTTTTATTTGTCTGATTTTATATCTATTGATTGCTTTCGTTATGCCATTGTGATTCCGGTTGCTACTGCGATTATTATTATGCTTGTAATCCATACTATTCGTATCCAGTTTGGGATTTCTATTGGTTCTTCCGTATTTGCACTAATGTTTTTTCTCATGTTTTGTTCTATTGCGGCTGGCTCTTGGTTTTCTCGATTAGTTCCATTATTCTTTCCATTTGGGCTTCTGAGATTATCTGTCCTTCTCTTTACTTCCGGTTTCATTTTCTTTTGTCGTGATGTTTTCCTTTTCTCCCTTGTATGTTACTGTAGTTGTTTCTACCGGAGGTTTTTCATTCTTCCTCTGTTGGGGACATATCGGTATAATCAGGTTTCTCCATACACATATTGAATATCTTGTTTTCAATGTTTGTTTTATTGTTTCATTTGGGTGGTTTTGGTGGAATTTGCATTGGAGTATCTCGTTATCTTCATTCGTTATTTCTTTTGTGCATAGTTGTTTCCCATTATCTGTAAATCTTGTGTTATTATTAATTTTCTTCCTCCAGTGATAGTTCCATGTTGATCGAGATCCAATGTTGTTATGGCGCGACCCGTTATCCACTGGATTGTAGTTTTCGTTGTTGCTTCTTTTCCCGTCTTTTCCGTTGTACATTTTAGAGATTTTGTTTCTGGTCTGGGTATACATATTCTATATTCTGCTTGTAAATGTAGTCCTCGTATTATTAGTTGATCTCCTGGATTTAGTGTGATCTTTTGGCATCGTCCCATTCTTCGACCGTTAATTTCTGCTATGCATATCTTATTTACCTGATGCGTGTATATTTTTCCTATTTCTGCGTTATTTTTGGTGGTTTTGGTGTCGTTTGTTTCCCATTGTAGATATTTCGTTCTCTTGTTGTTGTATTTAGTTGTCGTCTTTTTTGTTTCTTTGTTGACTACATTTACTTGGTTCATTATTCCTTTGGTTGTTGGTTTTGTACTTTTTCCCTCGTCTTCTTGGTGCTCTTTTAATTGTACACCTTGGCGTTTCTGATTTCTGTATATGCATATTTGGTATCTTCGTCTGGCTTTTATTCCTTTTATATATATAGGGTCTTTTAGGTTTTTTGTATCCTTTTCGCATATTCTATTTCCTATCCAGTTCCGTTGGATTCTGGTTATACATACTTGAGTTATTGTTTGTCCTTCGATGTTTGTTATTTTTATCTGGTTTAGTTCCATTATTATATTCTCCTTGTTCCTCCGTTGATCGTTCAGTATGTATTGGGTCACTGCTAGTTTCCAAGTTGTTATGACAATAGAGAATGTTAATAGATTGTTTTTCCAATTTGGTTCTATTTTTGGTAGGCATACGGTTCGTTTTTCATAGTTCGATTTTTTGTTTTCGTTTCTATTATTTTTGTCGTTTTTCTTATTTTCCTGGTTGTTATGCCTATCGTTTCTTTGTCTTGTTTTGTCTCCTTGGTTTCTTTCTCCGTTTTCATCGTTTTGTTCATTTTCTCTATTATCCTCATCTTCGTCATTTTCTCGTTTTTCATAGTTCGATTTTTTGTTTTCGTTTCTATTATTTTTGTCGTTTTTCTTATTTTCCTGGTTGTTATGCCTATCGTTTCTTTGTCTTGTTTTGTCTCCTTGGTTTCTTTCTCCGTTTTCATCGTTTTGTTCATTTTCTCTATTATCCTCATCTTCGTCATTTTCGCCATTATTATCTGTATTTCCCCCGGTCTTCGCTGAAATGTCGTCCCCGACATTTAGTTTCCTAATTAATGCTTTATAGACCGTTATTGCTTTGTCCTTGCCTTGATTATTTCGTCTACTGACGTTCGTTCCCTTTGGACTCTTGTTTTTTGTAACTTTCCAGTTTTCCACCAGGTTAATAAGTTCTACTTTCCCATTCTCGATTCTCATTTGTTCTTTAATGTTATCAGTAAATTTTAATTCTGGTCGTTGTAATACTATCATTATTATTTTGGGGTTTCCTTCCTTTTTCATCAGTTTTTTCAGCAGTGTATTTTCTCCGTCTTCGTATCTCTCATTTACATCTATTGCGTATTCCTCAGATCCTGGTATTTTCCAATTTAGCAAGATCTTTATTGCCTTTTTGTTTCGATATATGGTTCTCCATGATAGTCTTTGAGTATCCGCGCACAATTCTCTATTTCTCTTCTTGTTGCATTTTCTGTTATAATTTTATCATTGCCACGTTAGGTTCGTTAGTTGCTAACTCAAGTATGCTACTCCAATCGTCTGATCTCTCTGTTAGTTCCGATCCGGTTCTTATTAGTTCTTGTATTACTGCCATTTTTACTCAGATAGTGTTGCGTACATTAGCGCTGTTTTGCCGTTTTTCCCTCTTCTATTCGACTTTTCCCCGCATTTTTCTAATAGTTTTATGATTTTTAGGCTACGGTTGTCTTGTCGTTGCTGTATGGCGGTGTGTAACGGTATCATTCCTGATGGCATTGTTAAGGTAAAGACTCTCGGTAGTTTTTCGCATTATCAGTTCTGTATCTGGATCTATTTCGTCTCCGATGGCGTATGATTGTGCTATTATCCCCAATCTTGTTGAGTATTTGCGTTCTATTTTGTGATCCAAATCTTGCGGGCATTATTTGTCTTGCTGTTCGCACTATTTCATTTAGTTGGTCTTTTGAGTTATTCTAATTGGTTAAAGACTTCCCTTTTTATGTCCTCGCTTGCTAATGTCTGACGAATTTTTCGGTTGGCTTGTAGGTTATATATGATTTTCTTATATAGTCGTTGGATGTAATTGAATTGACTCATTAAATTGGAACATTGATGTATTTCCCAAGCCTATAATGTTCCTTATTGTCGGAATTCTCTTATTAGTTTAAACAGTTGTTGGTTTCTCTCATTACCACTGTTGTTCGATTCAACTGAACGTGGTTAACAGATATCCCTCTTTTGATTAGTTCATATATGCGTCAATGCATTGACCGGAACAGGGCTGCATTTCATGAATTCGTTTTCGCCTTGTCATTCTTTTGGTTAGTATTTATTAACCATTTACCGTTTATCGGGTCGTTTCCATTGGATTAGGTCCTCGTTGCCATTTCTTGCTTATTGCATTCCAATGTAGTACTAGCTCGGGTAGGTCTTCCAAGTTATCGATATTCCTCTTGGTGACTGCATTTAACATTACTCCCAGATTTTTTGGCATATTTGTTGTAAGTAAACGTTTCAACGCCGTAATCCCCTTTTCTTCTATCAGCCGTTACATCTTGCTCCTGCTTTTAGTAGGGCTTGATTATCCATGTTGGGATATCTCTGCTTGCTGCGATCATTAGTGGGTTTCTCCATCCTCATTCTTAGATCGAACCTGACTTTTCTAATCTTTCCATATTATTAATTATTTCTTGATTCTTTCATGTTGTTTGTCTGCATAATGATATGTAGGGGGTATTGTTTTCTTTGTCACTATAGTAATAGGATTGGCCAATTTGTTATTATTGTGGTTAATCTCGGTATCTGGTTCGTCCGCGTTGTAAGTTGTTCGATTTTCTCCATTACTCCTCCTAATACTCAATAATCTCGTTTCCTCTTTAGCCCATTCTGGTAGAGGGTCTTAGCTCTCTTTCACTATGCTTTCTGCTATCTCTGGTTCTAATTTTTCCGTGTGGTGACTTCCCCATTCTTCATCATCATCATTCCTGGTAACTCGTCTTCGTCGTTTCGTCCTGGTCTAATAAGTAATTCTGGCTAGTTACTCTTAGCATCGATAATCCTTGCGGTTTGAGATCGTGTCATTTAATACGTCTTTCTTTGTTGGGCTGTTTTGTTTTTGGTATTGGCTTTGCATCGTGCTACATTTACTATATTGGTCTAGTGAAGCGGTTGTTCACTAGTTTCACTCTTAGTTAGTTTCGCTTGCGTATAGAATTTCGTATGGTCCCTTTCCTTCTTGTAATTTCTTTGTCGTACCTGGATCAATTCTGGGTTTCGATGATTACCATCTCCCTACGTGAAAGTGTGTGGTTGACGTTTCTCTCGATCAGTAGATCTTTTGTTAGCTTTCCTGGTTTAAATTTGATGTTATCCTGCCGTTTCCAATATTTCTTGCATTCTTTCTTGAATTTTGTGACGTAGTCGTCTCTTCCATATATTGTGATATTGGTGCTGATACTCTAGATCCATGGCATATTACATTCTCTACCATACATTAGCTTGAATGGGCTCCCTCTAGTTGCAGCATGTGTTTTGACATTCGGTAGGCCAGTACATAAGTTGATGTTTCGTCCAATCTCTCTGATAATCTGTCTACATAATTTGATAGCATTTGTATTAGTGTCCGTGAAATCTCTCTGTTAACACTTGCAATTGGGATGATACGGTGACGTTTCTCATTTTGCTATCTTGAAGGTAATTAGTTACTTCTTTCATTATTTCATCATAAAATCCGTTCCTTGATACCTTAATATTTGCTTTGGGGTCCATATCGGCAAAGATTTCTTTCCACAGTTTTTGTGCTATTGTTTGGCCTTTGGCTTTCATTGCCAGCTTCGGGAATTTTGTCAGGTAGTCCGTAAACTACTAGTATGTATATATTTCCGTTTAGTGTCTCGGCTAACGGTCTAATACAATCCATCGATATCTTGTCAGCTTCGTGGTACTGGCATTGTTTCATGGCTGTTTTCCATTTTGCTCCGGTGTTTTTTCTGTTGCGCAATGAGAACAGTTTTTATCCATCTTTCACGGATTCGGACAATGTTTGGCCAGAAGTATTTCTGTTTCATTCTTGCGGAGCGTTTCCCTTACAACATATGTCCGCCTAATTTCCCATCGTGATATTGGGTTAATAGTTCTTTCCGTCTATTTTCCTCGGGTATTACCATTAGCTTTGTTCGCCGTCCTGCTATTAGTTAACCATTTTTCTCGATTACATATCGTGTCGGTTTATTCCATAGTTCCTTCAATGCGGGTCGTTTTCGAGACTCTGGTTTACCCTTTTCACGTAATCGATTTATTAATTTCAATTCCGTCCGGGTCTCTTGTGTCAATCATCAATTGAGCGAAGTCCAATATCTCCGCATTATCAAAGCATATCCGTCGACTTCCTCGTCCATCAGATCGAAAAAAGAATTCTCGAATACAGTCAGCGTTTGCATTGCTCGACCTGCTTTGAATTTATAAACGGAGAATATATTGAGTTGCATGCCATTCTCATGAGTCGACTTGATGCTTCTTATGTTGGCCAGCCTACTAATGCTGGTGGTCCTGTGATGCAATATTCGTGACCCCATTAGTAGTATTTGAAATGCCTTAATTGCTTGATATTGCTAACGCTTCTCTTTCGGTACTGAATAATTTTTCTCGTGCTTCTTGAATGTTTGTAATAATATCCGATTACCGTTCCTTTCCCTTCATCCATATAATTGTCCGCAATTTGCACCAGATGCGTATCCGCTTGCATCGGTTTTGCCAGTAAACGGTTTTTTCTGAACGTGGGTGGATTAATATTGGTGCTTCAATTAACTTGTCTCGTAATTTCAAATGCCAATTGTTGTTTCGTTCCCCACACGAAGGATGCATCTTTTTTGACTAAAATCTTGTATCGTTTGGCTATACCTGCGTAATTTTTGATAATTTTCTGTAGTATCCGCATAATCCTAGGAAATTCCTGTATTTGGAGTTACTGTTTTTGGTGCTGACAATTTTTGATTTTCTCGATATTTCTGGGATCTGGTTCCTTTCCTTTTGCTGATACTATGTGAACCCAAGAACGTCCCTTCCTCTTTAGGCCCAATCGCACTTGGCTGGTTCAACTTCAATTTCCACTGTCTTAGTCGGATAAATACTTTTCGTATAATCTCTAAATGTTTTGTTCGAATGTATTGAGTAATCAGCAGGTCATCTATATACACCATGGCATTGTTTATCCCGGGGTAACGAAATTCATACATCGTGAAATGATAGCTGTGCATTTGGTTAATCCGAACGGCATTTTCTTAACTATTAAGTCTCTACCGAAGTGGCATGCGTTTTTCTCTTTATCCTCTTCTTTCATTTTACTGCCAGTATCCACTTTAAATCTAATGAAGTGAATAGGCCTGCTCCTTGTAATGTCAATAGCATTGCATTGATGTCTGCAACGGGTAACGTATCTCTTTTGGTTACGCATTTAGCTTCCTATAATCGTGCAAAATCCTTGCGTTCCCGTCTTTTTTTCACCATAACATGGGAATTGCATGGTGGAACAGCTTGGTTCGTAACTTTCGGCATCTAGCATTTTTTGTCACTTCCTGCTGGCCTACTGTCTTCTGAGCTTCTGCTAGTTGTATGGTCTTAGTGCGATTGGTGTCTCGTTCTGAATAGTGGTAATCGCATGTAATGTTACGGTCGCACGTTCCCAAACCAAAGTTGATATGCGAAAATATCTTTCATATTCCATCAACATTGTTGAATTGCGCCTTTTTCGTCTTCCTTTCGGAGTTCGCGTCCTAATGTCCATAATGGTTTATCCTCTCCCTTCTCTTTCGCGTTTAATAACTCGATATCTATCATGGGCGTTAGTTTTCCCGTCTCTCGTTTTCGTATATATTTAATCTTCTTCGTCGAAATTCGTGGATGTTTGATGGGTAGTTCGCCATTTTCGTTATTTCGATTATCTCTCTTGCTAAGTAGCTTCCGTCGTTTTTCGAACTTTTTACTTGTTCGAATATCATTTCTTTTCTCCGTAATTCCCTCATCTAACTTTGATATAACAGATCATTTGGAAGATTTAGCTGAACGACTATTCCTTCTGAACACCTTACTGATTTGTGTTCATGGCACAGATTCTGCTTCTTTATCTTTCAAACATAGGTTCCTAGCTCGAAACAATTCTTGATAATTCCTGGCATTAAATCAGTTCCAATATACAAGGTACGCTTAGTTGTGGTATTACCGCTAGGTTATGTCCTCTACTCGTTGTTTTGGGTGCTTTATGTGTCCACCATCGTCCCATTACGTTTACTGTTTCCTTGCTACAGGCCGGATTACATGAAACTCCGTTTGGTTCGATGTCCTTCCCCGATGTCGTGGTCCTTTCGCTTAAATGACTGCGAAGATATTTGCTTCCTGGTGTCTATCATTGCTTCTGTTTCTTTTCCATTATTCGATGATATGTAATTGCTGGTCTCGGTTTGATGTGTATAGTGCCGCTAATTGTTCTAACTTCCCCGTCCCGATCTACCGCTCTTGATCGTCTTGTATTATTGGATCGCTGTTTCCATCGGGTTATAGGAGTGATGGTAATGTTTCGCGGTTGGTATCATTTTTGTTCCCATTGTGCAGTTTGCTTTTGTTCGTGGTAATTGCTTGGTTCTCATATGGCATTCTTGACATTGGTTCGCTTATCCATGCCGCTTGCTTCTTTCATGCCCAGTACACTGGTGCTTGATCATTTTTGGTGCGTTTCCTTTTCCGTTGTTTTCCTCATCGTCAGAATCGTCATCGCTGCCGGTTTTCTATATTCCTTGATTCTTCCCACATACTCTTCTGCTCCTTTTTCGCTTCATCTCTCCGCTCTTTCGTATATAGTGGCTTTCCTGAATCGTCTACCTATCTCTCGTCCTGTTCTTTCATCGTTGTCAGGACTCGTAATAGTTCGTTTTGATTTTGTGGATATCTTTGAATGTCCATGCAATAACCATTGTTTTTGCCAGGAAAGGAGTACTCCAACTAATAGTTTCCAATTTACTTTTTTTCCCGTTTGTAGATGTCCGAACAGCAGCATTTGTGTTAATATAATCACTGACTATTTGGATTATTAATATTATGCCCAATATTCCAGCCATCATTTGACGAACACTAGAATCTACCCACATTGCTTTCATCCATCATATGGATGTTGCTTGTTGGAAATGGTCTGGCGATAATAGTAACTCGTAATTGGGGTTTTCTGTTCGAATTCGTGCCGCCTTTAATAGTTACTGATGTTTTGATGTATTGATCCTCTTCTTGCGGGGAATAATAGGTTTTTCTTGCTGCTTCCTCTAAAACTTTCTTGTGAATATATCCACTGTTTACTGTACGTCTAGTGGTCGAAATTCTTGTTCCGTTGTCAGTTCGTCAATCCGAATCTCTTTGGTTCGGCGACGGAAATTCTATTGAACATTACCCATTTTCAATCTGTTGCTGAACCAGTGGTCCCGAAGCGTGTTGCAATCAATAAAGTTTGGTTTGTTCCGTTAGGAGTTCATCATTCGCGTACTGGTGTAACGTATCGAATCTGCCTTTTTGTATACCACTTCTAATTCGTTTGTACATTTTCCGGGTGGTGCTGCTTGATTTCTGGGTACCATAGCGAATTTTTATTCGCATTTGAATATGTACATCACTCTGCCGCTAAATTCTCCAAATGTCCTTCTTGTAATGGTAGTAGTGGCATGCCGCTATCTGGGTTGGTTATTCACAGCTAATTTCGGTTTTAATATTTCTTTATTTAACTGACAATCGTTGCGTATCAAGTCGTGGTATACTTTTGCATTGACTCTTGTCCTTTTATGGTAGAGAAATTTCCATCTTAATTATTCATATATAGATATAATTTCACTTCATCTTTGGCTACCGCGGGCTATTCCTTGTTCTGCATTTGTCTGATGCATATAGTCCTGGGTATTGGTGCATATACCATCTTTCCACTTGGGTTATCTTCCTTGATGAATCTCATTCCGCGATTCTGCTTCCGTGGTTATCAATGCTGCTTGGAGTTTTTGTTTTTGGTTCTCAGTGTTGGGATCTAGTTTGCTGGCTTTTGAATTTCCAGCTTAGTTATTATTTTTGGTTTACGTCGTTTTATTTGTATTCTTCTGCCGTCCTCTTCGAATACTATCTCCTCTTACTTCATCGAATATTGCAGTTTTTAGGAATTGCATTCTAACATTTGTGAATATTCGCCTGGTATATTACATAGTTGATGTTCCGGTTTTACATACCGTGTCTGTTGCCTAACATTTGATTGGATTTCATTACTTGTGTTGCTCGCATCGAATTGTGCTTCATATTCTTTTATTTCGACTGTGTAAGTTTCGATTATACCACTCCGTTACTAGTTCTCCTTTATTGTGTATTTTCCTCCTGACAATCTCCCGTGCTGAAAAAAAAGTTGATTATCCTGCGACGATGCTTTGTACCTGGATCATTCACTTTTTCCTTTTAGTACGACTCCTTCCTTTTTAATCTCATCTCTCCTTCGCTAAATAAGTCTTGCACTGCTCCTCCGAAACTGTAGTATTTCCCTTTCTGTTCCCAGGGTTTTATGATTGATACGTGGGAGTGTGCTCCGCATGGTATGCTAGCGTTTTTCGCGGATTGCGCAAATTCTGGCTTTTTTTGTTTGATGAAATTCCGATTCTTCGGTAAATGTGATAGGTTTAATCGCCTTTCTAAGTTGGTCAGATTATTTGGTATTGCATGCCGGCATTCCTCGATATCTTTAACGTATTTGTCTCCTAGTACTGCTTTTGTCGCAATGCGAATATCAGGATCCGTTTGTGCACTGGGCAACATTGCCACAACATCATGTCATCAATAGTGAATGTATGCTTGCATTCTCATGGTTATGTCTTTTATTGGCAATTCGTGGTTCGAAATCGTTCAGTAGTGGTTTTTAATCTCACATGCATCGGTTAACTTGTTCGTTTTTTTCGTGGTTTATTAATAAATTGTTCATCCGCCATTCTGTAGTATGCCGGGTTCTATCTCTTGCTGCAACGAATCATTGCTGTTAATTCGACGTTATTCATGAACTGTTTTTGTTTGGGATTTTGCTGTTGCTAAAACTCATTAGATTATATATAAGGTAAGGAAGAGTGCCACTAAATTCGGTATTCATCATCATCCGTATTGGTGAGTAATTGGGCGACTATCTGTCTCATTCTTCCATTCTAAATTTCATCGTTTAGTTTTCTCTTTAAGTTTGGGATTCACTGGATACGGTATACCATGAGTTGTTTGGCGTCCTCACTTGCTCGATTTCTTTGCCATACCCTCCTTAGTGGTTGGGTCCTGGTGATTATTAGGCATATTCCGCTCATAATTCTCTATCCATTCTGTTCCCGCTTTCCTCTGGGTGAGTTTTTCTCATCTCGTATGCTATTTTTTCAGTTTACCAACCTGTCATCCATTGCTGCTTGTTTTGGATTGGTCTCTGATTTGGTTCCCCCGTTTTTGGTTGTCATTTTGGTTCTGCCTCTTGGAGTTTCTTCTCCCATGGACGTACCCGTTTCTTTTGTTGTTTCGTTTCTCCGTGGGTGTTCGTTAGAGTTACCTTTTGCACTTTCTCGTTTTGCTTCTGAGCCATTCGTTCCAGTCTGGTGTTAGGTATATTGTCGTCCTTGGCTTCATGAGTTTGTGTTATACATTTTTTTTCATTGGCGTGAATCTTTATCTCGATATCCATTTTCAACTATCATCTCTTCATTTCATTCCTTGTTGGTTCATGTATTTTGATGGTAACTGGTTGAATGTTGCTCCTCTTCGAATTTCTTGGTAAACTTTATAGATGTTTTTATACTAGTGGTGACAGCTCTTCTTCGGCGTCTGTATTTTCATTCAAAATCATTACTTATCTCCTTCGAACATTTTTGGGGTTTCATTTTTATCCCTCCCATACTGGGACGTGCTCATACTTGCTTTTGGATAGGTTTGGTTTTAAATCTCTTTCTTTTCAGCGGTAATTCCCAATGTTTCCGCCATTTTAGAGGATTATCTCTCCCATCACCATGGCGTTACTCCCACTTCTAACATATATCTATGCCTCGTCCATGGAATTGTAAATGGAATGAGGTTTCATATCTAGTTTTCTTTTCTTCTCTTATTTTTGCGTCGGATGTACTTTCCAATCTTTCGGATGTTTGATCGGGTTAGAATATTTTTTTGTCTTTTCCTTGGTTTCTTGGTGCCCACTCTCGTGTTTCCATTTCGTATACTTGGTCAAATACTTTCTGGCACAATTCATTTTCTTCTGGTATTCTTCGATCTCCTTTACTAAGTTCTCTCAACATTCTTCGAGCCTTTTTCACCATTCTCTGCCATATATTTCGCATGCGTCGTTGCTACTCGTCTCTGGCTCTTGCACCTTGCTGTATATTTCTAATTAATTTTTTCGGCAGTGATCGTTTTCTAGTTTTATTTTGTGCTTCGTCGATATCCACTGGTTGGGGTCTTTGTCCCTTCATGACATTTATTTTTCTATATTCGTTTTCGGGCTCGTTTTTATTTTCAGCTTCTTTCGTTCTGTTATTTTAGGGTTTCTCCTTCTGATTGTTCAACTTTTTCTCCCTCCTGATGGCTCTTCCTAACTGCTCCGGGTTTTAGTTCCCATCTTTTTTCTTGTTCATTCCATGTTTCTTTTCATGGGGTTGGTTTACATTCAATTTGTACTAATTCGCGCTGAGCTTCTCTTTTAGACGGTTACTCCTTTCGCCATTTGCCGATAAATTCTATATTCTCTTGATTTTTCGTGGCCTTACCTTTTCTTCTTAGTCCACTCTTTCACGGGGTATCTGTTCCCCATCGAGGCTTTTTCCATTGGTACTATTCGATTCTTGGTCATCATCCATATTCCCCAACTCGTATAGATATGTTTCATCTTCTTCGTGCAGGTAATGATGAAGGTATTTTTAACGACACATTCTTACTTCCATTCCATCTTCGCTTTGATCTTTTGTTTGGTTTCCGTGTATCATCTCGTTGACTGATTTTTATTGAATTCGTCTACTCGCGTTTTGTAACTTATCTTTAACGTTATTTTTTCCTCGTTTGGTAAATTTACTTTATTTTCAGTTTCTTTTGTTTTTCCTTTCTACGGCGAAGTTCCGTATTCCGATTAATGTCGTATTCTTATAATGTGGGCGTGTCTGAGAATAACTGTATCACGTAAGTTTCCATACATACTTTTATTCCAATCGGTTGAGATACATTAGTATTTCCCATTCTTTGTGGATTTGATCTATTATATTGGGTGTGATTAGTTTTTCTCTGTTTTCAAATATTCTCTGGTTGCTTCCTGTAAGTTTTTTTGATATTTGAATTTCGAAATTCATTTTTCGCGTATCTGCCATAACCGAAATCCTACGGTTTTTTTCTTTTTCTAGCGTTACGTATGTTGGTTTACCCCGGCCATATTAGTGATCTACTAGGTGTAGGTCTGGTTTTATTAAACATCATTGTGGTATAGGTTATCGGTTTTTCTTGGAACTTCCATTCTTTCTTTTATCCAATGAATATTCATCGGTGTTTGGCTGTTTAAATCCAAATACGTTCTTTGAACCGTCCGCGGCGTTTGCAAATGAATATTGGAACTTCGTTATATTCTTTTCTAATTTTTGTTTATCCAGATATGCCTTTACCCGTGGTTTTTCTGTTCGGGTATCACGTTCTCCTTTCGCCCCCTCGAGTGTAAAATGTACCTCGTGTATCTCTAAATAACTTCGTTGTTGTAACTCCTCGTTTATCAATGTTTCGGGTATGGTTCCAATCAGTTCGTTTTAGTTTTATTTTCCCCTTCTGTTGGTGATAATGGTCGATCTGAGATCTCATCGATTCAATTGGTCCGTTAATGATCTGTTTATTCTGTTTCTTCGTTCTCCGACCGTGTAGTGCTCCTCCCATCAGGCTACTAGTTTCACTTAATTTCTCCATCTTCGGTGATGAATCTTGATGTCCGCAGCATATTTAAAGTAAATTCTCTTTGTTTTACTTTCGTTAATCCTCTTGGTGTGTTTCGGATTCTTTTCTATGTTGTTGATTGACTTTTTCTATATATCCGTCTTAATTCGAAATTTCCATTTGGTCTGTTTGGTTACGTCGTTATCTGTTCTCCTCGTTTGATCGTTCGTTCTCGGAGTTAGTTCTTTCTTGGATTTTCCGCGAGTAGTATTTTTTGTGTTCTCCGTTATCTGTTTTAGTTGGTCTGAATTCTCATCTGGTTCGGTTTTGATTTTCCCTAGTTTTTTCCTAGTTCTGGTTCGCGAGTTTTTATCTTTTGGCAACTTTTTATATATATTTGTACAGTATTGTTCTTTGACCCTCTTTGATCATTCTCATCATGTTAATTCTCGGCAGATTATCTGTCGTTGTTGAATCTTTCCTTTCTCACTCGTTCCTCTTCCATTTGTAATTGTTGACATCCTGGCGTGTTGTTGTTGTGTCGTTTCTGTTCTCTTTTCTTACATTTTCAACTCTTTTGGCATCATATGGATATTGATTGTTGTTGTTGTGTTGTTTGTTCGCATCATTTTTGCCATCATTATCTTTACGGTGTGATATTCTCCTGCATCACATTCACTTGGTTTTTGTCTGTTCGACGTTCGGTTGTCTAGGTGCACTTGTACATAGTTATTATTCCTTGTGGTTCCTGGTTTATTGTTATATCCCTCTACAATTATCGCTAACGTGACCTTGTTTCCCGCACTTAAGCAGGTTCTGGTTTCACATCGTTGCATATTAATGTCCTTTTTCCACATCTTCACATGGTACATTTTGGTAGATTCGTTTTTCTCCCAATGTCCCAATTTTTCCACACGTTCTAATTTGTTTCCTTGCGTTTGGATATTTCCCCCGCCGTTGTTAGTTGTTCTTGGTTATTGATTATAATATTGTTTGTGTACGGGTGTTATTTGTTCTTTGCACCGGAGTTTAAATATTTGATGAGCTCCTGGTATAAATTGATTCATTTTTGCAAAACCGTTTGTGTTCGCTTTCTTCCGGTTTTACTACCATTGTTGCTATCATCGATTCATGCTGCATAAGGGCGATTTGTGTGGTAGGCTGTTTCTGCTTGATTTGCCCCTGGCTATCTGTTATCTAAAGTGTAACATCTGCATTCCTACTGCAGATTCTCAGTTCTGGTCGTCTTAATTCCATCTACATATGCCGAATCAAAGTGAACCTTATCAATTTTCCATTCGGTTGCCGTTTTTGCAATATCTTTCGATTCGCTCGCGTAACATCGTGTTCGACTCTCCGTGTCTCTGTTTTTGTTGATTTAATTCCTTGTATTCCTTGATTGTCGTTTTGCCACTTCAAATGTTTAATTTAAGAAAATTCTGGATTTCTTTCCTATATTAAGTTGTTTCCTCTTCTTTGCTTCCAGAAGTATTCTAGTGCGCTGTCGCATATGGTATTTATGTGTGCATTCGGTGTTTTTACCATAATCGTTTGTCCATCCGCAACTCTACATATACCCAAAATTTCTTAAGAACGTTATTTAAGTTTTATTGCGTTCCCGTTGAACGGTTCCCTCGGAATTTTTCTCGGTATTCTCTGGTGGTTTCAGTTCGTTGGTGGATAGCTTGTTGGTTCTTTTTCATTGTTTTAAATTAGATCCCGTCCTTTTCAGCCATAATTGTTTTGTTTGTTGTTTCTAGATTATTTAATGATCTCCCAGTTATTGGTACGATTTTTGTTGTTGGATTTACTATGTTTATTTCTTGTTGGTTGTTATTCTCGTTCTAGTCGCGATATTGGTTTGAACTCGTAGTCTGTTGAATTCTTGTTTTCTTTGTCGCCCTGATCCTGGCTGTTGGAATCGATATCTTCGAGCAGAATTGGTTCGGTGTAGTTTTCTGCGCGACTGAGGTCGATCTCGTGCATTTCTGCGCTCTTCCCTGAGAGTAAGATAGTATTTGCGTGATCGTAATCGTTGTTCTTCCTCGTATCCCCGGTTTGGGTGTTTCCTTTACTTGGTGATTTGTTTCGTCGGGGCCTGTTGTCTGTCCGTCTCGTCTGTATTTTTGTCCGTAGTCGTTCCTTTGGTTGCGGATATTTGCACTGATTTTGATTTGTGTCGAATCCTTGTTATCTCGAGTATTGTTTGCTTCGATACCTGTACTTGTTGAATATCTTTGTTTATTGGTATTTGTGGGTATTCTGTTGGTTTGTTTGTATTGGTTGTGAAAATTGTCTAACTTGACTGCTTTGATTGCTTTGAATTTGCTTTGGTTGTTTGATGTGTTTCTAGCAACGAAAAATGAACCGTGTAGCCTAATCCGCTATACCACGCTTTCAATTTCGAACCGCCTCAAATAAACACATTTCGGGTATTATTATTTTTATTTTGTTGGTCCTCTTTTTTGTTTGTTTATCTTCTCATTGTTATTAATTTTTATCGCTATGCTATTATTTTATTTCTTCTCCATTTTCTTGCTTGATCGCTATTTGATTTGGTTATATGTACCCATAATTATAAATAATTATACTTCCTCGGTGTTATCCCGTTATTATAATTCCCATAGCGTTTTGGGTTTGACTTATTTAAACGTCGTTTTTAATTATCTATAGGGTAGTAACAATTTCTAATGGTCGTGAATATTATCTATTTATTATAAATCGTTCGGCTTTTGCCGTTCCCTCAGATTCTATTACTCCCTTTATTTTATTTTATTTAACTATGCGTTCGCATTCCCTTTTTTATACTTTTAATTTATTTCCCCTTTTCTTTCTTATTTTAGTCCCATTTCTCATTCCACTTCTATTCCTATCTGTCCATTCGGTTCTTCTTTTTATTTTTCCCTTCGTTTTCTTTGCATCTATCTCTTATCTATTGTCTTTGTTTATATTAATCTTCCGTTTTCTTCGTCTGTCAACTTCGATATCGTTATCTATTACCGTTTCTATACAGCTATTCCTCTCCTCCGTGCACGGGTTATTTATTTTATTGATTCCTTTGTGTCTTGTTCTTCGTTAATTTTCTTTTCTATCCTTTTCGATTAACTTAATTTTATTTTTTTTATTAATATGCATGGATCATGTCTTTTTATCACATGTCTTTTCTAATTTCCATTGAGATTTGTAACCGTTAATGCAGCAATCCTTTTCTCCGTTTTGAGATGGTGTTTTATTCTTACCCACTCTTTTAATTTCCCACATTTATATCATATCTAATTTATATCTTTATTTTCTATGATTGAGATAGGTTCGCGTTAATACTGTCGCCTTATTTCTGACCATGGTGAGATAGGTTCTAGTGATACCATATCCCTTATATTTAATTCGAGAATCAGGTTCCGTTAAATACCTGTCTCCGAGTTGAGAACTGTGTTCCGTATTACACTCTCTGGTTCTGTTCCGTTAATAAACATGTCCCTTATAGAGACAGGCTTCCGTTAATACCTGCTCCGATCTGAGGTTGTGTTCCGTTAATAGACACATCCTCATGGGGTTCATGTTCCGTTAACTGTCCTTATATGAGGATCAAACGGTTCCGTTAATAGCTGTCCTCCGATCTGAGATTGTGTTACCGTTAATACACATCTCATGGGCGTTTCATGTTCGTAATACATGTCCCCTTATAATGAGATCAGGTTCCCGTTAATACTGTCTCCGGATCTGGATTGTGTTCCGTTAATCACATCTCATGGGGTTCATGTTCCGATTAATAACATGTCCTTATATGAATCAGGTTCGTTAATACCTGTCTCCTGATCTGAGATTGTTTCCGTTAATACAGCATCTCATGGGTTCATGTTCCGTTTTATACATGTCCCTTAATTCTCGGTTTTGGCCTTATTTTACTCGTGATTCGTTTCTTGCAGGTTTCAAATCGTTTCCGTTTTCTCTTTTTATTTATCCTTACTCCAGTTCGTTAATTATTTTCCTCTTTATTATTACTTTCTATTTTTTCGACTATTCCTTTGTTTATTTCTTATACGCGCGTTTCTCTTTCTGCCCTCTTCCAGAGTTCTTTCGCCTAACCCCCCAGATTTAAAACATAAAACGGCTTTGTTGATCTGCTACTGCAACGGTCAGGTGATCAATTCTTACCACAGTAGCTCCCAACTGGGCAAACTTGTCGAACGTCGTCTATATCTCTCTTCTGGTGACGGTTATCCCCCTCCATTGGCTTTTAAATCGTATACCCGAAGGTAGCTCAAGGTATTTCCCCTATGCCTTTATCTCTGGTTGTTCCATACATGTCTCATTCTACTTCTTTTGCTTTTGTTTTTAACTTTTTGTATAATATATAATTATTCATATATTTATATCCTAATAGGTATACTGGGCAAGGAAAGGGTAATAATAACTAATTATTTAATTTCACAACAGGTTTACTCGTAATACACCGTCACTTTTTCCTCATATCGATTTTACATTCACAAAAGTCTTGTTTAGCAAACATTTTTGACAAATAGGCAGAAATGTCCACATGGGAGTGTCAGCATTTTTATTCGCTCAGTTTGGCAGACGTAGACTGGTGTATGTGTGCTCTCTCTCGTCGTATTATGCTCTTAATGGCGTCAGGTATTCGTTTCAACTTGTTTGCTCTATTGCGTGATATTTTATGTTTTAATTTCTGGTTTTACTCTTTCTCGGTACCAGTCGTATTGGTTCTCTGTCTCCGCTGTTGCATTAAGTCCAATTTGTTCGGTGTTTTCGCGTTTATTGTCTTGTGGGTTGCTTGCCTTGCTCGGTTATCTGCTTCATCTTTCAACTAGCTGTTCTACTGAGTTTGTTTTCAATGTTCAAAGAATCTTGCACTGTTTATTTTTTCGTTATAAGACGGTCCCATTTTTCTACAAAAAATTTTATTATTAATTTAATGGGTTTTATTATTCTTTTATTTTTTATTTATTGGATTTTGCTGCTCATTCTTTTTATTTAATTTCTTTTATTTTGTAATTGAATTGCTAATCTATTCTATCTCCTTTTATTTCTAATTTTATTATCTTCATTTTAAGTATTATATTTTTATTCTATTGATTTTTAATTTTATTTTATCCTTTTATAGTTAATTAGTTTATTTTATGGTAACGTTTTTAATTTATTTCTATTAATTTACCAGTGTCTTCGCGTTTTATTTCTGTACTTTAGTTGGATAGTTTCAGGTATCTCGTGATTCTTCGCGATTCGCATCACTCTTATTTTCTTTGTTAATCGATGTTTATTTTACTCTCGGCTAGAGTTTATTATACTTTCTCCGTTGGTTTACATTTCCTGGTTTCTATTTTTTCTATTTGCGAGAGGTCGCAATTAAATGCATCCCGCTGAGCCCCAAAATCAGTGGAGCAGCACTGGAGCGTTATTAAATTTCATAACTTTCACTCCACCTACTAATAGGACTTTCAATCCGTAATGACTAGGAAAACTCCGCATGCGCCGCGTGATTTTAGTAACCATCATGTAACCGTGAGAGAATAACGTTGGTGATGTACAAAAATGGCCGAATGCCATTCGACAGGTGAGCGCCATTTTAGCCTAATCCTCGAAGGACCTTCGTCTTCCCGAGTTGTTCGCTGCGTTTTCGGAGCTTACGCTTCCGAATAAACAGTTTCTCGTTTTGTGCGTTAATCCGGAGAGAAAATCGATAGATGATCATACTAATTTACCCTGTGTTTACACTGTTCACCCTCTCAGTCCCGCTATACACTTATAAACTCATTTATTTAGGCCATCCAATCAAGAAATAACGAAGGCAAAAGAAAAAACAACCATAAACTTAATAATTGTTTCATCACAGCAACGAAACAGAATGGGTGCAAGTTTAATCCATTCAAGTTCTAAGGGAAAGAATTTCACTCTGACGTTCATTCTGTCCACACACTAAATCAGATCCCCATTAATCGGTCTCCATCGATGTCAGTGGGAAAATATTTTCGTTCCTTGGTCTATAATGGTGGAGGATCTAAGCATTGAAATGCTCTTCTCTTCTGTGGAGGGACCTGCGACTTCTGTGCAGGCTAGAATTAGGCACTTCGCCGTAAGAAGGCGATATCCTCCACTTCGAGTCCAAGCCATCGAGGATCATGACGACTATAGGTGACCGGGGAAAGACTCCGATCCTCGTCAATTAAATTTATCATGATCGACCGGCAGGGGATCGAATTATTATGTGGGCGTATAGAATGTCCGGGTCGAATCCCGGAAACTCAAACTCTGTACGGGGGAGGCGGGTCGTTGGTTGGATGGGAATCCCGCAGTCCACTCCAGTGAGAACTCATTCGCCGCGGCGCCGTGCGACGAACGCCGATTTCTATTCGGTCGCTGGGAGTCCGTACGTTAGTAGCGTTCCGGGTGTCCCCCAGCAGGTGGTTGAGGGACAGCGGGCTCGACAGACGGGCTGAGAATCCAGGTGTTTGATTCCTAAGAGACAGAGGACGAGGGCAATCCGTTGGGACGGAAGGGAGAAGCTGGAATATTTCAATTCCCTGGCTCGGATACTTGCCGGACGCAAGCTTGGAGCTCGTGTCGGTTAACCGCGACGGAGTGCAGTCTGATTTGCTCTTTGATGAGCAGCGCTGGAGTGCGGGATTCGTAACCAATTCGTCTCGCGCTCG
>CM039680.1:50335384-50536021 GCA_022537955.1 Schmidtea mediterranea | reverse complement strand
TTGTGATTCCGGTGCTGCTACTGCGATTATATTATGCTTGTAATCCATACTATTCGATCCAGTTTGGGATTTTCTATTGGTTCTTCCGTTATTTTGCACTTAATGTTTTTTCTCATGTTTTGTTCTTTGCGGCTGGCTCTGGTTTTTTCTCGATTAGTTCATATATTTCTTTCCATTTGGGCTTCTGAGATATATTCTGTCCTTCTCTTTAATTCCGGTTTCCATTTTCTTTTGTTCGTTGATGTTTTCCTTTTCTCCCTGTATTACTGTAGTTGTTTCTACCGGAGGTTTCATTCTTTCCTCTGTGGGGACATATCGGTAACAGGTTTCTCCATACACATATTGAATATCTTGTTTCAATGTTTTTTTATTGTTTCATTTGGGTGGTTTTGGTTGGAATTTGATTGAGTATCTCGTTATCTTCATTTCGTTATTTCTTTTGTGCATAGTGTTTTCCCATTATCTGTGTAATCTTGTGTTATTATTAATTTTTCTTCCTCCAGTGATAGTTCCGATTTGATCGAGAATCAATGTTTGTTATTGGCCGACCGTTATCCACTGGATTGTATTTTCTTGTTGCTTCTTTTCCAGTTCTTTTCGTTGTACATTTAGAGATTTTGTTTCTGGTCTGGGTATACATATTCTATATTCTGCTTGTAAATGTATCCTCGTATTATTATGATCTCCTGATTAGTGTTGATCTGTTTGGCATCGTCCATTCTTCGACCGTTAATTTTCTGCTATGCATATCTTATTTACCTGATGCGTGTTATATTTTTTCCTATTTCTGCGTTATTTTTGTGGTTTTGGTGCGTTTGTTTCCATGTAGATATTTTCGTTCTCTTGTTGTTGTTATTTTATTTGTCGTCTTTTTTGTTTCTTTGTTGACTAAATTTACTTGTTCATTATTCCTTTGGTTGGTTGGTTTTGTACTTTTTTCCCCTCGTTCTTCTTGTGCTCTTTATTACACCTTGGGCGTTTCTTGATTTCTTGTATATGCATATTTGGTATCTTCGTCTGGCTTTTTTCCTTTATAATATAGGGTTTCTTTTGGTTTTTTGTATCCTTTTCGCATATTCTATTTCCTATCCAGTTCCGTTGGATTCTGGTTATACATACTTGAGTTATTGTTTGTCCTTCGATGTTTGTTATTTTATCTTGTTAGTTCCATTATTTATATTCTCCTTGTTCCTCGTTGATCTTCAGTATGTATTGGGTCACTGTAGTTCCAAGTTTTATGAACAAAGAGAATGTTTATTATTGTTTTTTCATTTGGTTCTATTTGGTAGCATTACGGTTGTTTTTCATAGTTCGATTTTTTGTTTTCGTTTTTCTATTATTTTTGTCGTTTCTATTTCTTGGTTTATGCTATCGTTTCTCTTTGTCTTGTTTTGTCTCCTTTGGTTTTCTTTTCTCCGTTTTATCGTTGTTCATTTTTCTTATTATCCTTCATCTTCGTCATTTTCGCATTATTATCTGTATTTCCCCCGGTCCGCGAAATGTCGTCCCGACATTTAGTTTCCTAATTTTGCTTTATAGACCGTTATTGCTTTTGTCCCTTGCCTTGATTATTTCGTTAACTGACGTCGTTCCTTTGCGACTCTTTGTTTTGTAACTTTCAGTTTTCCACCAGGTTAATAAGTTCTACTTCCCATCTCGATTCTTCATTTGTTCTTTTATGTTATCAGTAAATTTAATTCTGGTCGTTGTATCTTCATTATTATTTGGGGTTTCCTTCCTTTTCATCAGTTTTTTCAGCAGTGTATTTTCTCCGTTCTTCGTATCTCTCTTTACATCTTATTGGTATTCCTCGATCCTTTGGTATTTTCCAATTTAAGCAAGATCTTATTGCTTTGTTTCGATATATGGTCTCCATGATAGTCTTTGAAGTATCCGCGCACCAATTCCTCTATTTTCTTCTGTTTGCATTTTCTGTTATAATTTCATGCCACGTTAGGTTCGTTAGTTGCTTAACTCAAGTATGCTTACTCCAATCGGTCTGATCTCTCTGTTGTTCCGATCGGTTCTTATAGTTCTTGTATACTGCCATTTATCCAAGATAGTTGTTGCGTTACATCTAGCGCTGTTTTGCGTTTTCCCTCTTCTATTCGACTTTTCCCGCAATTTTTTCTAATAGTTTTTATGATTTTAGGCTACGGTTGGTCTTGTGCGTTGCTGTTATGGCGGTGTGTAAACGGTTACATTCCTGATGGCATTGTTAAGGTTGAAGGCTCTTGGTAAGTGTTCCGCATTATCAGTTCTGTATCTCTGGATCCTATTTTCGTCTTTCCGATGGCGTATGATTGATTGTCTATTATCCCAATTCTTGTGAGTTTTGCGTTTCTATTTTTGTGATCCAAAATCTTCGGGCATTATTTTTTGTTTGTGTTCGCACTATTCATTTTAGTTGGTCTTTTTGAAGTTATTCTAATTGGTTTAAGGACTCCCTTTTTTATGTCCTCGCTTGCTAATGTTCTGACGAATTTTCGGTTGGCTTGTAGGTTATATATATTTTCTTATATATCGTTGGATGTAATGAATTGACTATTAACTTGGAAACATTTAGTGTATTTCCCAAAAGCTCCTATAATGTTCTATTGTCGGACTCTTATAGTTTAAACAGTTGTTGTTTCTCTCTTCCTCCTGTTGTTCGTTCCCTGAAGTTGTTAACAGTATATCCCATCTTTTTGATTAGTTTCATTATTGCGTCAATGCTTGTACCGTAAACAGGGCTATTTCATGAATTTCGTTTTCGCCTTGTTTCCATCCGTTTTGGTTAGTATTTATTACCCCATTTACCGTTATCGGGTCGTTTCCCATTGGGTATTAGTCTCGTTGGACCATTTCTTGCTTATTTTGCATTCCAATGAGTACGTAATAGATCGGGTAGGTCTTCCAAGTTATCGATATTCTCTTGGTGATGCTAGTTAACATTCTCCCAGATTTTTTGCATATTTTGTTAGTAGTACACGTTTCAACCCGTATCCCTTTTCTATTCTATTTGCCGTAATCTGCTCCTGCTTTAGTAGGGCTTTATTATCCGTTGTGGATATCTCTTGCGCTGCGTCATTAGTGCGGTTTCTCATCCTCAATTTCTTAGATCGACTGACTTTCTAATCTTTCCTGCATATATTAATTATTTCTTGCCATTTTTCATGGTTGTTTGTCTTCGCATAATGTATATGTAGCGGGTATTGTTCTTTGTCACCAATTAGTAATAGGATTGGCCATTGTTATTATTTTGTGGTTATTGCTCTGGTATCTGGTTCGTTCGCGTTTGTAGTTGTCGATTATTTCATTACTCCTCCTAATATCTCAATATCTGTTTCTCTCTTTAGCCCTTCTGTGTAGTAGTGGTCTTAGCCTCTTTCACTATGCTTTCTGCTATCTACTGGTCTAATTTTCCCGAGTGCGTGATTCTCCCCATTCTATCATCATTATTCCTGGTTACTCGCTTCGGTCGTTATTCGTCTGGGTCTATTATAATGGTTTAATTCTGGCTAGTACCTCTTAGCATCGATATTCCTTGCGGTTTGAGATCGTGTTATTATACGTCTTTCTTCTGGTTGGGCTGTTATTGTTTTTGGTATTGCTTTGCATCGTGCTACATTTACTATATTGGTCTAGTGAAAGGGGTTGTTCACTAGTTTCACTCTTACGTTAGTTTCGTTGCGTATAGAATTTCCGTTATGGTTCCTTTTCCATTTCTTTGTAATTCTTTGTCGTACTGGGATCAATTCTGGTGTTTTCGATTGTTACCCAATCTCCTACGTTGAAAGTGTTGGTTTGACGTTCTCTTCTTGATAGTAATCTGTAGCTTTCCTGGTTTTAAATTTGATGTTTTAGTCTGCCGTTTTCCATATTCTTGCATTTTTCCTTGAATTTGTGACGTGTCGTCTTCTTCCACATATATTGTTGATATTGGTGGCTGATATCTAGATCATCGGCATATTACTTCTCTACCATACATTTTAGCTTGAATGGGTCATTTCTTAGTTGCGCATGTGTTACATTCGGAATGGGCCGTAGACATAAGTTGATGTATTCGTCACAAATCTCTCTGATATTGTCTACATAATTGATAGCATTTGTATTAGTGCCCGTTTGGAAATCTCTCTGGTTAACCCGTTGCATTGTGGATGGATCGGTGACGTTCTCAATTTTGCTATCTTGAAGTATTTTAGTTACTTCTTTATTATTTCCACTTCATTAAATTCGTTCCTTGATCCGTTATATTGCTTTTTTGGGGTTTCCATATCGGCAACAGATTTCTTTCCACAAGTTTTTGTGCTTTGTTTGGCCTTTTGGTCTTTTCATTGCAAATGCTTCTGGGAATTTTGTCAGGTAGTCGTAACTACTAGTTATGTATATATTTCCGTTTAGTGTCTCTGGTAACGGTCCTTAATACATTCCATTCGATATCTTGTCATGGGTCGGCTGGTACTGCATTGGTTTCAGTGGCGTTTTTCCATTTTGCTCGGGTGTTTTTTTTGTTGCGCAAATGAGACAGTTTTTTTTATCCAATTCTTTTCACGGATTCGGGACATGTTTGGCCGAAGTATTTCTGTTTCATCGTTGCGAGGTTTTCTTTACAGACATATGTCCGCCCTAATTTTCCCATCGTTGTATTGGGTTAATTAGTTCTTTCCGTCTATTTCGGGTATTACCATTAGCCTTGTTCCCGTCTGCCTATAGTACCACTTTTCTCGATTACATATCGGTGTCGAATGTTTACATATGTTCTTCAATTGCGTGTCGTTTCGTAGACCTCTGGTTTACCCGTTTTCACGTAATCGATTATTAATTTCAATTTCCGGGTCTTCTTGTTGGTTCAATCATCAATTGAGCGAGTCCAATATCTTCCGCCAATATTCATGGATAATCGTTCGACTTTCCATCGTCCATCAGATCTGAAAAAATGAATCTCGGACATACAGTCATCGTTTTGCATTGCTCGACTGCTTTAATTATAAACGGAGAATATTCTTGTTAGTTGCATTGCCATCCATGAGTTTCGACTTGATGCTTCTTATGTTGGCCAAGCATACTAATGGCTGGTGGTCGTTGTGATGCATAATTTTTCGTGACCCTAAGTTAAGTATTTGAAATGCTTAATTGCTTGGATGATGCTAACGCCTTCCTTTTCGGTAAAGCTGAATTTAATTTTTCTCGTGCTTTCTTGGAATGTTTGCATTAGATATCCGATTACCCGTTCTTTCCCTTCATCATTTAATTGTCCCAATATTTGCACCAGATGCGTATCCGCTTGCATCGGTTTGCCAGTAAAACGGTTTTTGAAGGTCGGGGTGTTAAGATTGGTGCTTCAATTAATGTCTCGTAATATTTCAAATGCATTGCTTGTTCGTTTTCCCCACACGGAAGGATGCATTCTTTTTTGATAAATCTTGTATCGGTATTGGCTATAACCGTGCGTAATTTTTGATGAATTTTCTTAGTATTCCGCATAATCCTAGTGAATTCCTGTATTTGAGTTACTGTTTTTGGTGCTGGACAATTTTTTGATTCTCGTATATTTCTGGGATCTGTCCTTTCCTTTTGCTGATTCTATGTGACCAAGAACGCGTCACCTTCTCTTTTAGCCAATCGCACTTGGATGGTTTCAACTTCAATTTCACTTCTTAGTCGGAGTAATTACTTTTCGTATATCTTCTAATGTTTTTCGAATGTATTTGAGTAGATTCAGCAGGTCAATCTATATTACACCATGCATTTGTTTTATCCGTGGGTAACGAAATTCATACATCGTTGAAATGATTGCTGGTGCATTTGTTAATCCGGAATGGCATTTTCTTAATGAATTAGTCTCTACGTAGTGAATGCGGTTTTCCTTTATTCCTCTTCTTTCATTTTCTGCAGTATCACTTAAATCTAATAAGTTGAATTTGGCTGCTCCTTGTAATGTCATAATAGCATTTCATTGATGTTGGCAACGGCGTACGTTATCTCTTTGGTTTTACTGCATTTGCTTCCTTATAATCGATGCAAAATCTTTTGCCGTTCCGCTCTTTCTTTTTTCACCATAAAACTGGGAATTGCCATGGTGAACAGCTTGGTTCGATAACTTTCGCATCTAGCATTTTTGACTTCCTGCTCGCTCTGTTCTGAGCTTCTGCTAGTTTGTATGGTCTTAGTGCATGGGTGTCTCGTCTGATAGTGGTTAATCGCATGTAATGTTACGTCGGCACGTTCCCAAATCCAAGTCTTGATATTGCGAAAATATCTTTATATTCCATCAACAGTTGTTGTAATTTGCGGCTTTTTATCGTCTTCCTTTAGGAGTTCGCTGTCTATTGTTCGCATAATGGTTTATCTCTCTCCTTCCTCTTTCGCGTTTAATAACTCGATGTCTATCATGGGCGTTAGTTTTCCCAGTCTCTCGTTTTCGTATATTATTTTATCTTCTTCGTCGAAATTCGTGATGTTGATGGGTAGTTCGCCATTTTCGTTTATTTCGATTATCTCTCTTGCTAAAGGTAGCTCTCGTCGTTTTTCGAACTTTTTACTTGGTTCGAATATCATTTCTCCCGTAATTCCCTCATCTACTTTGATAAACAGATCATTTGAGATTTAGCTGGTACCACTATTCTCTCTGAACACCTTACTATTGTGTTCATGGCACAGATTCTGCCTTCTTTATCTTTCAAACATAGGGTTCCTAGGTCGATAACAATTTCTTTGAATAATTCTGGCATTAAATCAGTTCCAATTATACAAGGTACGCTTAGTTGTGGTATTACCGCTAGGTATGTCTCTACCTCGTTGTTTTGGTGCTTTAATGTTGTCCACCATCGTCCCATTACGTTTACTGTTTCCTTGCTACAGGCGATTACATGAACTCCCGTTGGTTCGATGTCCTTCCACCGATGTCGTGGTATTTCGCTTAAATGTACTGCTGAGATATTTGCTCCTGTGTCTATCATTGCTTCTGTTTCTTTTCCATTTATTTCGATGATTAATGTAATTGCTGGTCCGGTTGATGTGTATAGTGCCGCTATTGTTCTAACTTCCCCGTCCTGATCTACGCTTCTTGATCGTCTTGTATTTATTGGATTCGCTGTTTCCAATCAGGTTATAGAGTGATGGGTAGATGTTCGCGGTTGGTATCATTTTTGTTCCCATTGTGGTTGCTTTTGTTCGTGGTAATTTGCTTGGTTCCTCATATGGCATTCTTGACATTGGTTCGCTTATCCATGCGCTTGTCTTCTTTTCATCCCAGTACACTGGTGCTTGGATCATTTTTGGTGCGTTTCCTTTTCCGTTGTTTTCCTCATCGTCAGAATCGTCATCGCTGCCGGTTCTTCTATATTCCTTGATTCTTTCCCACATACTCTTTCCTGCTCCTTTTTAGTTCATCTCTCGCTCTTTCGTCATATAGTGCTTTCCTGAATCGTCTACCTATCTCTTCGTCTGTTCCTTTCATCGTTGTCAGGACTCGTAATAGTCGTTTGATTTTGTGGATATCTTTTGAATGTCCATGCAATACCATTGTTTTTGCCAGGAAAGGTAGTACTCCAACTAATAGTTTCCAATTTACTTTCTTTTCCCGTTTGTAGATGTCGAAACAGGCCAGCATTTGTGTTAATATTACTCTGACTATTTGGATTATTAATATTATGCCCAATATTCCAGCCATCATTTGACCGAACACTAGGAATCTACCCCACATTGCTTTCATCATATTGGATGTTGCTTGTTGGAAATGGTCTGGCGATAATAGTAACTCGTAATTGGGTTTCTGTTCGAAATTCGTGCCGCCCGTTATAGTTACTATGTTTGATAGTATTGATTCTCTTCTTGCGGGGAATAATAGGTTTTGTCTTGCTGCTTCTAAACTTTCTTGTGAATATATGCCACTGTTTACTACGTCTAGTGGTCGAAATTCTTGTTCCGTTGTCAGTTCCGTCAATCCGAATCTCTTTGGTTCGGCGACCGGAATTCTCATTGGGAACATTACCCATTTTCCATCTGTTTGCTGAAACAGTGGTCCGAAAGCGTTGTTGCAATCATAATAGTTTGGTTTGTCCGTTAGGAGTTTCATCATTCGCGTTACTGGTTGTACGTATCGAATCTGCTTTTTGTATACCACTTCTAATTCGTTTGTACATTTTCCGGGTGGTGCTGTTGATTTTTCTGGTACCATAGCGAATGTTTTTTCGCATTTGAATATGTACATCACTTCTCCGGCTATTCTTCCAAAATGTCCTTCTTGTAATGGTAGTAGTGGCATTGCGCTATCTGGGTTGGTTATTGCTACAGCTAATTTCGTTTTTAATATTTCTTTATTTAACTGACAATCGTTGCGTATCAAGTCGTGGTATACCTTTTGCATTGACTCTTGTCCTTTATGGTAGAGAAAATCCATCTTATTATTCATATATAGATATAATTTCACTTCATCTTTGGCTACCGCGGCTATTCCTTGTTCTAGCATTTGTCTTGATGCATATAGTCCTGGGTAGTTGGTGGCATATACCATCTTTCCACATTTTTGTGTTATCTTTCCTTTGATGAATCTCATTCCCATTTCTGCTTCCGTGGTTATCAATGCTGCTGGAGTTTGTTTTGTTCTCAGTGGTTGGGATCTAGTTCTGGCTTTGATTTTTCCAGCTCTAGTTATTATTTTGTTTACGTCGTTTATTTGTAATTCTTCTGCGTCCTCTTCGAATACTTCTCCTCTTACTTCGTCGAATAACGCTGTTTTTAAGAATTGCATTCTACATTTATGGATGTTTGCTTGGTATATTATCGTTGATGTTCCGGTTTTACATACCGTGTCTGTTGCCTGACACATTTGATTGGATTTCATTACTTGTGTTGCTCCATCGAATTGTGCTTCATATTCTTTTAATTCGACTGTGTAAGTTTCGATTACTACCACTCCTGTTACTAGTTCTCCCTTTATTGTGTATTTTCCTCCCTGACAATCTCCCGTTGCTGAGTTGATTACTCCTGCGACGAATATGCTTTGTACCTGGATCATTCCACTTTTCCCTTTTAGTACGACTCCTTCTTTTAATCTCATCTCTCCTCCGCTAAATAAGTCTTTGCACTGCTCTCCCGATACTTGTAGTATTTCCCTTTCTGTTCCAGGGTTTATGATTGATACGTGGGAGTGTGCTCCGCAGTGGTATGCTAGCGTTTTTCGCGTGATTGCGCATTCCTTGGCTTTTGTTCTGATGAAATCCGATTCTTGGTAAATGTGATAGGTTATCGCCTTTTCTATAGTGGTCAGATTATTTGGTATTGCCATCCGGCATTCCTCGATATCTTTTAACGAATATTTGTCTCCTAGTACTGCTTTGTCGCAATCGAATATCAGGAATCCGTTTGTTGCACCTGTGCACATTAGCCACACCATCATTGTCATCATTAGTGAATGTATGCTTGCATTTCTCATGGTTATGTCTTTTATTGGCAATTCGTGTTCGAAATCGTTCAGTAGTGCTTTTAATCTCACATGCATCGGTTTAACTTGTTCGTTTTTTCGTGGTTTATTAATAAATTGTTTCCATCCGCCATTCTGTAGTATGCCGGGTTCTATCTCTTGCTGCACGATCATTGCTGTTAATTCGACGTTATTCATGAACTGTTTGTTTGGGATTTTGCTTGTTGCTAAACTCATTAGATTATATATAAGGTAGGAGAGTGCCACTAATCGGTATTCATCATCATCCGTATTGGTGAGTAATTGGGCGACTATCTGTCTCATTTCTTCCCATTCTAATTTCATCGTTTTAGTTTTCTCTTTGATCAGTTTTGGGATTACACTGGATACGGTATACCATAGTTGTTTGGCGTCCTCACTTGCTCGATTTCTTTGCCATAGCCTCCTTAGTGGTTGGCTGGTGATTATTAGCATATCCGCTAATAATTCTCTTATCCATTCTGTTCCGCTTTCCTCTCTGGGGTGAGTTTTTCTCATCTCGTATGCTATTTTTTCCAGTTTATCCAACCTTGTCATCCATTGCTGTTGTTTGGATTGGTCTCTGATTTTTGGTTCCCCGTTTTCGGTTGTCAATTTTGTCTGCCTCTTGGACGTTTCTCCATGGACGTACCCGTTTCTTTTGTTGTTTCGTTCTCCGTGGTGTTCGTTAGAGTTACCTTTGACTTTCCTCGTTTTGCTTTCTGAGCCATTCGTCCCAGTCTGGTGTTAGGTATATGTCGTCCTTGGCTTCATGAGTTTGTGTTATACATTTTTTCATTGGCGTGAAATCTTTATCTTCGATATCCATTTCAACTATCATCTCTTCTATTTCATCTCCTTGTTGTTCATCTATTTGATGGTAACTGGTTGATGGTTGCTCCTCTCGAATTTCTGGTAACTTTATAGATGTTTTTATTACTAGTGGTGACAGCTCTTCTTCTCGTCTGTATTTTCATTCAAAATCATTACTTCATCTCCTTCGAACATTTTTGGGTTTCATTTTTATCTCCTCCCATACTGGGCGTGCTCATACTTGCTTTGATAGGTTTTGGTTTTATCTCTTTTCTTTTCAGCGGTATTCCCAATGTTTCCGCCATTTTTAGAGGATTTATCTCTCCCATCACCATTGGCGTTACTCCCACTTCTAACATATTATCTAATGATCGTCCATGGAATTGTAAATGGAATGGAGTTTCATATGCTAGTTTTCTTTTATCTCTTTTATTTTTGCCGTCGGATGTACTTCCAATTCTTCGGATGTTGATCGGGGTAGAATATTTTTATTTTGTATTTCCTTGGGTTTCTTGTGCCCACTCTCGGTGTTTCCATTTTCGTATTACTTGGTCAAATACTTCTGGGCACCATTCATTTTTTCTTCTGTATTCTTCGATCTCCTTTACTAGTTCTCTCAAATTCTCGAGATTTTCACCATTCTCTGCCATATATTTCGCATGCGTCGTTGCTACTCGTCTCTGGCTCCTTGCACCTTGCTGTAATATTTCTATTAATTTTTCGCAGTGATCGTTTTCTAGTTTTATTTGTGCTTCGTCGATATCCACTGGTTGGGGTCTTTGTCCCTTCATTACATTTATTTTTCTATATTCGTTTTCGGGCATCGTTTTATTTCAGCTTCTTTCGTTCTGTATTTTAGGGTTTCTCCTTCCTGATTGTTCACTTTTTCTCCCTCTGATGGCTCTTCTTCTACTGCTCCGGGTTTTAGTTCCCATCTTTTTTCTTGTTCATTCCATTGTTTCTTCCATGGGGTTGGTTTACATTCATTTGTATCTAATTCGCTGAGCTTCTCTTTTAGACGGTTATCCTTTCGCCATTGCCGATAAATTTCTATAATTCTCTTTGATTTTTCGTGGCCTTCCTTTTCTACTTCGTCCATCTCTTTCCACGTGGTATCTGTTCCCCATCGAGCTTCTTCCATTGGTACTATTCTGATTTCTTGGTCATCATCCCATATTCCCAACTCGTATAGATATGTTTCATCTTCTTCGTGCAGGTAATGATGAAGGTATTTTACGACCACATCTTCTATCATTCCATCTTCGCTTTGATCTTTTGTTTGTTCCGTGATCATCTCGTTGATGATTTTTATTAATTCGTCTACTCGCGTTTTGTTACTTATCTTTAACGTTATTTTTTCCTCGTTTGGTAACTTTACTTTTATTTTCAGTTCTTTTGTTTTTTCCTTTCCTACTCGGCGAGTTCCGTATCTCCCGATTAATGTCGTATTCTTATAATTGGCGTGTCTGAGAATTACTGTATCACGTAGGTTTCCTATACATACTTTTATTTCCATCGGTTTGAGATACATTAGTATTTCCCAATTCTTGTGGATTTGATCTATTATTTGTGTGATTAGTTTTTCTCTGTTTTTACAAAATATTCTCTTGGTTGCTCCCTGTAAGTTCTTTTTGATATTGATTTCGAATTCATTTTTCGCGTATTCTGCCCATAATCCGAAATCCGGTACGGTTTTTTCTTTTTCTAGCGTTACGTATGTTGGTTTACCCGGCCATATTAGTGCATCTACTAGGTGTAGGTCTGGTTTTATTAACCATCCATTGTGGTATAGGTTATCGTTTTTCTTGGAACTTCCCATTCTTTCTTTTATCCAATCGAATATTTCATCGGTGTTTGGCTGTTTAATCCAAATACGTTCTATGAAGTCCGGCGTTTGCATGAATATTTGGAACTTCGTTATATCTTCTAATTTTTGTTTATCCAGATATGCCTTTACCCGTGGTTTTTCTTGTTCGGGTATCACGTCTCCTTTCGCCCCCTCGAGTTGTAAAATGTACCTCGTGTATCTTCTAAATACTTCGTTGTTGATAAACTCCTCGTTTATCAATGTTTCGGGTATGGTTCCAATCAGTTCGTCTATTAGTTTTATTTCCCTTCTGTTGGTGATAATGGTCGATCTGAGATCCATCGATTCATTGGTCGTATGATCTGTTTATTCTGTTCTTCGTTCTCCGACACGTGTAGTGCTTCTCCCATCAGGCTACTAGTTTCACTTATTTCTCCATCTTCTGGTGATGAATCTCTGATGTTCCGCAGCATATTTATTTGTAAATTTCTCTTTGTTTTTACTTTCGTTAATCCTCTTGGTGGTGTTTCGGATTCTTTTTCTATGTTGTTGATTGACTTTTCTATTATATCCCGTCTTAATTCGGAATTTCCATTTGTCTGTTTGGTTACTGTCGTTATCTTGTTCTCGTTTGATCGTTCGTTCTCGCGAGTTATTCTTTCTTTGATTTTCCCGAGTAGTATTTTTTGTGTTCTCCGTTTATCTGTTTTAGTTGGTCTGAATGTCTCATCTGGTTCGGTTTGATTTTCCCCTAGTTTTTCTAGTTCTGGTTTCGCGAGTTTATCTTTTGGCAACTTTTTATATATATTGTAGCAGTATTGTTCTTTGACCTCTTTGATCATTCTCATCATGTTAATTCTCGGCAGATTATCTTGTCGTTGTTTGAATCTTTCTTGTCTCACTCGTTCCTCTTCCATTTGTAATTGTTGCCAATCCTGGGCGTGTTGTTGTTGTGTCGTTTCTGTTTCTCTATTTCTTACATTTTCAACTCTTTGCATCATATGGATATTTGATTGTTGTTGTTGTGATTGGTTTGTTCGCATCATTTTTGCCATCATATCTTTAAGGTGTGATATTTCCTGCATCACATTCACTTGTTTTGTCTGTTCGACGTTCGGTTGTCTAGGTGCCACTTGTACATAGTTATTATTCCTTGGTGGTCCTGGGTTTTGATTGTTACTCCCTCTACAATTATTCGCTACGTGACCTTGTTTCCCGCACTTAAAGCAGGTTCTGGTTTCACATCGATTGATATTATGTCCTTTTTTCCCACATCTACCACATGGTACATTTTGGTAGCATTCGTTTTCCCAATGTCCAATTTTCCACACGTTCTACATTGTTTACCTTGCGTTGGATTATTTCCGCCGTTGTAGTTGGTTCTTTGGTTATTATTATAATTATTGTTTGGACGGGTGTTATTTGTTCTTTGCACCGGAGGTTTAAATATTTGATGAGCTCCTGGTATAAATTGATTCATTTTTGCACCGTTTTGTTCGCTTTCTTCCGGTTTTACTACCATTGTTGCTATCATCGATTCATCCTGCATAAGGGCGATTTGTGATGGTAGGTGTATTTCTGCTTGATTTGCCCTGGCTACTGCTTCATCTAAAGTTGTTAACATCTGCATTCCTACTGCAGATCTCAGTTCTGGTCGTCTTAATCCATCTACAAATATGCCAATCAAGTGGACTTCATCAAATTTTCCATCGGTTGCCGTTTTTGCCAATCTTCTGATTTCGCTCGCGAACATCGTGTTCGACTCTCCGTGTCTCTGTTTTCTGTTGAATAATTCTTGTATTCCTTGATTTGTCAGTTTTGCCACTCCAAATGTTAATTTTAAGAATTCTTGGATTTCTTTCCAATTATTTAGTGGTTTTCCTCTTTCCTTTGCTTCCAGAAAGATATCTAGTGCGCTGTCGCATAGGTATAGTGGCATTCGGGTTTTTACCATATCGTTTGTCCATCCGCAAACCTCTACATATACCCCAAAATTTCTTAAGAACGTATTTAGTTTATTAGCGTTCCCGTTGAACGGTTCCCCTCGGAATTTTTCTCGGTATTCTCTGGTGGTTTCGTTCGTTGGTGATAGCTTGTTTGGTTCTTTTTCATTGTTTTTAATTAGATTCCCGTCCTTTTCAGCCATATTGTTTTTGTTTGTTGTTTCTAGATTATTTAATTGATCCTCCCAGTTATTTGGTACGATTTGTTGTTGGATTACTATGTTTATTTCTTGTTGGTTGTTATTCTCGTTCTCGTTCGCGATATTGGTTTGACTCGTAGTCCTTGTTGATTCTTGGTTTTCTTTGTCGCCTGATCCCTGGCTGTTGGAATCGATATCTTCGAGCGAATTGGTTCGGTGTAGTTTTCTCGCGACTGAGGTCGATCTCGATTTCTTGGCGCTCTTCCCTGAGAGTAGATAGCTATTGCGTGATCGTAATGTTGTTCTCTCCTCGGTATCCCCGGTTTGGGTGGTTTCCTTTACTTTGGTGGATTTGTTGCGTCGGGGCCTGTTGTCTGTCGTCTCGTCTGTATTTTTGTCCGTAGTCGGTTCCTTTGGTTGCGGATATTTCACTGAGTTTTGATTTGTTGTCGAATCCTTGTTATCGTCGAGTATTTGTTGCTTCGATACCTGTACTTGATTGAATATCTTGTTTTATTGGTATTTGTGGGTATTCTGTTGGTTTGTTTGTATTGGTTGTGAATTTGTCTACGTTGACTGCTTTGATTGCTTTGATTGCTTTGGTTGTTTTGATTGTGTTCTAGAACGAAAAAATGAACCGTGTAGCCTAATCCGCTTACACGCTTTCAATCTTTCGAACCGCCTCAAATAAACACACGGGTTTATTTATTATTTTATTTTGTTGTCTCTTTTTGTTTGTTTATCTTTCCTCATTGTTATTATTTTATCGCTATGCTATTATTTTATTTCTTACTCCTTTTCTTAGCTTGATCGCTATATTGATTTGGTTATAGTACCCATAATTATAATAATTCATACTTCCTCGGTGTTATCCCGTTTATTATAATTCCCATACGTTTTGTTTGACTTATTTTACGTCGATTTTTAATTATCTATATGGGGTAGTAACAATTATCTATATGGTCGTAATAATTATCTATTTATTATAAATCGTTCGGCTTTGCCGTTTCTCAGATTCTATTACCCCCTTTATTTTATTTTATTTACTATGCGTTTCGCATTCCCTTTTATTTATACTTATATAATTTTATTTCCCCTTTTCTTTCTTATCTTTAGTCATTTTCTTCATTCCACTTCTATTCCTATCTTGTCCCATTCGGTTTCTTCTTTTTATTTTTCCCTTTCGTTTTCTTGATCTATCTTCCTTATTCTTATTGTCTTTTGTTTATATTATCTTCCGTTTTCTTCGTCTGTCAACTTCGATATCGTTATCTATTACCGTTTCTATACAGCATATTCTCTCCTCCGTGCACGGGTATTATTTATTTTATTGATTCCTTTTGTCTTGTTTCTCGTTATTTCTTTTCTATCCTTTTCGATTACTTAATTTTTATCTTTTTTATTATAATCATGGATCATGTCTTTTTATCACATGTCCTTTCTAATTTCCATTGAGATTGTACTCCGTTAATGCACAATTCTTTTACTCCGTTTTGAGATGGTGTTTTATTCTTACCCATCTCTTTTAATTTTCCCAAATTATATCATATCTAATTTATATCTTTTATTTTCTATGATTGAGATCAGGTTCCGTTAATACCTGTCCCCTTATTTCTGACCATGTGAGATAGGTTCTAGTGATACCATATCCCTTATATTTAATTCGAGATCAGGTTCCGTTAATACCTGTCTCCGAGTTGAGACTGTGTTCCGTTATTACACATCTCATGGGGTTCATGTTCCGTTAATACATGTCCTTATATGAGATCAGGTTCGTTAATACCTGTCTCCGATCTGAGGTTGTGTTCCGTTAATACACATCTCATGGGGTTCATGTTCCGTTAATACATGTCCCTTATATGAGATCAGGTTCCGTTAATACCTGTCTCCGATCTGAGATTGTGTTCCGTTAATACACATCTCATGGGGTTCATGTTCCGTTAATACATGTCCCTTATATGAGATCAGGTTCCGTTAATACCTGTCTCCGATCTGAGATTGTGTTCCGTTAATACACATCTCATGGGGTTCATGTTCCGTTAATACATGTCCCTTATATGAGATCAGGTTCCGTTAATACCTGTCTCCGATCTGAGATTGTGTTCCGTTAATACACATCTCATGGGGTTCATGTTCCGTTAATACATGTCCCTTATTCTCGGTTTGGCCCTTATTTTACTCGTGATTACGTTTTCTTGCCAGGTTTCTAATCGTTTCCGTTTTCCTCTTTTTATTTATTCCTTACTCCAGTTCGTTAATTATTTTCCTCTTATTATTACTTTCTATTTTTCGACTTATTCCTTTGTTTATTTCTTATACGCGCGTTTCTCTTTCTGCTTCTTCAAGAGTTCTTCGCCTACCCCCCCAGATTTAAAACATAAAACGGCTTTGTTGATCTGCTACTGCAACGGTAAGGTGATCAATCTTACCACAGTAGCTTCCCAACTGGGCAAAACTTGTCGACAGTTCGTCCTATATCTCTCTTCTGGGTGATCGGTTATCCCCTCCCAATTTGGCTTTTAATCGTACTACCCGAAGGTAGCTCAAGGTATTTCCCTATGCTTTATCTCTGGTGTTCATAATGTCTCATTCTACTTCTTTTGCTTTTTGTTTTACTTTTGTATATATATAATTATTCATATATTTTATATATATAGGTATATGGGCAGGAAAGGGAATAACTAACTAATTATTTATTTCACAACAGGTTTACTCGTAATACACCGTCACTTTTTCCTCAATATCGATTTTACAAATTACACAAACAGTCATTGGTTTAGCACATTTTTGACAATAGCAGAAATGTCCACATGGGAGTGTCAGCACTTTTATTCGCTCAGTTTGGCAGACGTAGCACTGGTGTAGTGGTGCTATCTCTCGTCGTATTATGCTCTGTATGGCGTCAGGTATTGTTTCAACTTGTTGCTCTATTGCGTGATATTTTATGTTTATTTCTGGGTTGTTTACTCTTTCTCGGTACCAGTCGTATTGGTTCTCTGTCTCCGCTGTTTGCATTAGTCCTAATGTTGTTCGGGTGTTTTCGCGGTTTATTGTTTGTGGGTTGCTTTGCCTTGCTCGGTTTATCTGCTTCATCTTTTCAACTAGCTGTTCTACTGAGTTTGTTTCAATGTTCAAGAAATCTTGCAACTGGTTTAATTTTTCGTTATAATGGTCCATTTTCTACAAAAAATTTTATTATTAATTTAATGGTTTTATTATTCTATTATTAATATTTAATTTATTGATTTTGCTGCCTCATTCTTTTATTATTTTCTTTTATTTGGTAATTGAGTTGCTAATTCTATTCTATCCCTTTTATTTCTAATTTTATTATCCTTCTATTTTAAGTTATTAATATTTTTATTCTATTGATTTTTAATTTTATTTTATCCCTTTTATAGTTAATTAGTTTATTTTTATGGTACCTTTTTATTTATTTCTATTAATTTACCAGGTCGTCTTCGCGTTTTATTTCTGTACTTTAGTTGGATAGTTTCAGGTATTCTCGTGATTTTCTCTCCGATTCGCATCACTCTTATTTTCCTTTTGTTAATACGATTTTATTTTACTCTCGGCTAGAGGTTTATTTATACTTTCTCCGTTGGATTTACATTTCCCTGGTTTTCTATTTTTCTATTTGCGAGAGGTCGCAATTAAATGCATCCCGGCTGAGCCCCCAAAAATCATGTTGGACGCACTGGAGTTATTAAATTTCATAACTTCACTCCACCTACTAATAGGACTTTCAATCGTAATGACTAGGGAAAAACTCCGCATGCGCCGCGTGATTTTAGTAACCATCATGTACCCGTGACCGAGATCACGTTGGTGATGTACAAAATGGCCGAATGCCATTCGAGCAGGTGAGCGCCATTTCTAGCACTACTCCTCGAAGGACCTTCGTCTTTCCCGAGTTGTTCGCTGCCGTTAGGAGGGCTTACGCTTCCGTATAACAGTTCTCGTTGTGCGTTAATCCCCGGAGAGAAAATCATAGATGATCATCTAATTTTACCCTGTGTTTACCACTGTTCAGCCCTCTCAGTCCCGCTATACCACTTATAAACTCATTTATTTAGCCATCCCAATGCAAGAAAATAAAACGAAGGCAAAAGAAAAACACCATAAACTTAATAATTGTATTCATCACAGCAACGAAACAGAATGGGGTGCAAAGTTTAATCATGTCAAGTTTCTAAGGGAAAGAATTTCCACTCTGACGTTCATTCTGTCCCACACACTAAATCAGATCCCTATTAATCGTCTCCATCGATGTCAGTGGGAAAATATTTTCGTTTCCTTGGTCTATATGGTGGAGGATCTAAGAATTGAGCCTCTTCTCTTCTGGTGGAGGGACCTGCGACTTCTTGTGCCAGGCTAGAATTAGGCACTTCGCCCGTAAGAACGGCGATATCCTCCACTTCGAGTCCAAGCCCATCGAGGATGTGGGTGACCGGGAAAGACTCCGGATCCTCGTCAATTAAATTTATATGGATCGACCGGGCAGGGGATCGAATTATTATGTCAGGGGCGTATAGAATGTCCGGGTCGAATTCCGGAAACTCAAACTCCTGGTAAGGGGGAGGCGGGTCGTTGGTTGGATTGGGAATCCCCGCAGGTTCCACTCCAGTGAGAACCTCTTCCGCCCGCCGGCGCCGCTCGCGACGACGCCGATTTCTATTCGGTCGCTGGCGAGTCCGTACGTTAGTAGCGTTCCGGGTGTCCCCAGCAGGTGGTTGAGGGACAGCGGGCTCGACAGACGGGCTGAGAATCCCAGGTGTTGGATTCCTAGAGACAGAGGACGAGGGCAATCCGTTGGAGACAGGAAGGTGAGAAGCTGGAATTATTTCCAATTCCCTGGCTCGGATACTTGCCGGGACGCAAGCTTGGAGCTCGGTGTCGGTAAACGCGCGACGGAGTGCAGTCGATTGCTCTTTGATGAGCAGCCGCTGGGTGCGGGATTCCGTAACCAATTCGTCTCGCGCTCGAGTGAGCCGCTCGATTTTCTGTCGCAGTTCTTTGACGACCTCGGGCGGAGCCCACGTGCCCTTTAGTCGTGCGTATTTGGTCTGGAGGATTTCGTGTCTTTGTTTTAATTCTTCGTATTGGTGGCGGACGGCCACGATCGACGAGGGAAGTCGTGGTATTCTTGGCAATCTGTCCATTTCGTTGTTGTTATTAAGATTCTGCATCCTAAAAAGAAAACGAAGGAAAGATAAAAAAAAAATTTCGTGAGAAAATAAAGTGGTGATAGAGTACGGGGACCTTGGCGAGAGACAGGGCGGCAGTTTAACGGTTGGGTCCTTATCCCGTTACCCCCCCTGGCGGTTCCCCGTAAGTTAGTCATTTACTAATATTGGGTAGCACTAAAGTATCTTCGGGCATGCTACAATAGTCGCACACTAATTATTACGGAGGCGGCTAACCCCAATCTATCTCACTTGTGATAAAATGATCGAACAGTTTATTTAATTGCTTTGTGATTAAATTTATTTTACTTTGCCATGGTATGGGTATTCATTTAGGAGCGTATTGAGGTCTTGTTAATTTGGTACGTTTTCCTTAATGAGTATTTCTAGGTTAACTGCCAGATATTCTGAATTAGTTTTTTATTACTATTACGTTTATCATTAACATAATAGGTATTTTATTAATTTCCTTTACCATGGTTATCTCACTTATAGAATTTATTGTTATCACTAAATTTTGCCATCCCTTTTGTTCAATCCCTAGTGTGATATTCATAGGACTGATTATCGCTATTGTTACCATTTGCACTGATTTCATCTATTATATTATTTAATTTGGTTAACCCGGACAATTTTTCCTCTTTACCCTCATGGTTATATGTCGTTTAGGTTATTTTATCTATTGTAGTTGATCTCATCGATTCCGTAGTGTTCGTGGTGATCAATATCACTACTCTCGCCATTACAGTCAGGTTGTGTGGTTCAATTATCGCTAATTTTACTTCTTATGGTTTATCCGAAACAGTCACAGAATCGGTCACGTTCTGTTGATTTAGTAACATTATATTTCTGCGTTAGTTTGAAATTCATTGTACGTCGCATTACATTAGATCGTTTAACTAAGTAGTCAGGCGTGACTATTGTCTACTTACACAAATTTATCGGTTTTCAACGTAATTGTTTTGGGTTTCCTACAGTCACCATTTCACAATTTGATTCGGTCGGGAAGCAATTTTAGCGTTTCATGATGCGTACTGACATTCCCATAACCATTCTCCTTAGATTTGCTCATTTCGACGGTTTTACGAGATTTTAAATGGAGATATTATGGTTACGATGTTTATTTATCAACTAATTCTACTCTTACCCCTACTACCCGTTTCTAATCGAGTCGTCCGAAAGAAAATGACTCGCATGGTCTAATTGTGATCGTGCCTAAATTCCCCCTTCTCTCTACTGTCGCATCTTCCCTGATTTTATTCCAACTCGTTCCGGCCACATATTTCAGAAGCCGCCCGAGTATACATCGGCGCCCTGCGTAGCGGTCCTGTGCATTATCACCAGAACCGACTGCGGACTGCCGAGGGGTCCACGAGGCATGACCCGCGAGCCCAACTAAGGGTTTTCACCCACTAGTTAGCCCGAGATCCGTCCCATGGACCTTCTATTACGATACAATATATATATGAATTTAAGGGTCGGACAATAAATATCGATATAATTTTATTGGCATAAAAGTGAATGAGACATTACAAAATTTTTAATTAAAAACATATAAAATTAAGATAAGATGTACAATAAAAATTCCTTACGTCTCAAGAGTTCTAATCGTCCAAAGTTGCACAAAAATTTCAATAGTTTTAAAGGTTTTGAAAGATTTTTAAAAGTTACAAGTTATGAAATTCATCACTGTATTTATACTATTTGTATGCTTGTGTGCGACCAATAGGCGATTTTTCGCCATTTTTAGGGCTTTTTATTTATTTTATTACTTAAAATTTATTTTTGTTATTTTTTGTATATTTTTCTTTAATTTTTAATATATAATTCAGTTTATGTTCGAATTTCATTTTTACTGTTATTTTTTGATAATATTATTTTTGCCCTTTTTTATTTGTTCTCTGGTCGCCTCTTCTGCCTATGTTTTTTCTAAACCTTATTTTGCAAGGTTTTGGCAGTTTATTTTATTTTTTATATGTTTCTTTCTGCAGCTGTCTTGCTTTTTTCATGATTTTTATTAATTATTTGTTTTTATTTAGTTTTGTTATATATTTATTTTGTTTTAATTAATATGTTTTTCATTAATTTTTAATATCTTGGTGCGGTGCATGTTTATGTGCAGTGATTCCTTCCACAACTTTTTCACTTTTATTTTTTGTTTAGATTGTGGCTCTGAGCCCAACAATATCAAATTCCGATAAAAGAAGAGTTATTGAAAGTTAAACGGGACTTTTATGAATTAGGCCTTCATCTTGAAATGAAATCATCATTGGACGCTTCAGAAGGTCTGGAAACAAACCAATAGGAAAATAGGAGGAAATAAATCATCACATTAATAAATATTTCCAAAAATGTCTAAAGAACGAACAGATTTTGGGTGAACTGTAAATTTTTGTATATAAATTAATAAACAGATGACTTAATTATTTATTAATTAATATTAAAAGAGACAAGCAACAGCATAACTAAAATTCAAATAATATTTATAAATATTTCCAATAATAAAGAAAATCAAAATGGAGATCCAAGAAATCAAAACAATGTTAGAGGTCACTCTTAAAGAGACAATGCATTTAACATTAAAATTTATAAAAGTTCAACTTATCTTATATATTAAAGATTATGGATCCAAACTTAATAACAATAGCGGGCCCCTAAGTAATTTGTTTGGATAATAAAAATCTGACAAACTTTTATCGGCTTCATTTTGAATTTTGATAAATGATTGGGAAGCTAAACAAAATAAGTGATCCGGAAGAGAAGCAAATCAAGCAACACAAGACGTGAAGTAGTTGCAACAGAGAATATTAGTAAACCTCGTATATAAAACGTAAATTACTTAAAAATCTTCTTCCAGTTACTGTCAAACATGAGTAAGTAAAACAATTTGATCTACAGTCGTAAGGAAAGTAATTGAAATATTATAAAACATTTTGACGCCCTTCATATAATGAGAAATAGTTTCAGCGCGAATTTCCACCATTCCGAAATCCCTTATTACAAATAAAATTATTAAAATTACTTATTGCTATTTTAAAAAAATTATAAACTTAGACATTATCTATTGAATATTTTCCATTACAATATTTCAATGAATTCTAATAAATATAGGAAAGGATAAGTAAAGGATAAAGAAAAGATAAAAAATCAATTTTAAAAAGCATTACAAAAAATCCCATAGGACGAGGCCAGTTTTCAACTCAAATTTTACTCTATTTTTAATGAATTAAAACAAAAATGCAAGTTTAAAAAAGTCAAATCCATTTATTATTGCTAAACTTTCCAAATGAAATGTAATCGTTTATAATAAATATTAAAATAAATATGAAAAATATTTTTTAAAAACCCACAAAATATAAAATTTACAATAAAAACTGTTAGTTAGAGTACATGATAAATAATTATATATTTGCCTTATTAATGTACAAAATGGGAGATTAGTGAACATCAATGAATTTAATTTTATCATCATAGTAAAACTGATCCGAGTTTTTTTTTGTCACCCACAAGATTAAAGATTCCAATATAATCCATCAAAGAACTCTTGGATAAGAAGGTAAATTATTGTTCTACGAAATGGAAGCGAATTAGCATCACGAAATTGAACAAACTTACGGATAATTAAATGTATTTTGTTTGTTGGGGTTAAATAAAAATGAGCAAAAACATAAATTAAGAATTAATTTAGGAATTACAAAATCTGAAAATTATTATTTTTGAGAGAGAGCAGTGTAAACACCTGACTAATTTATTTATTTTCATTCAGAAAAAAGATCAAAAATTAATCTTATGAACACAAATTTCGATTTTGCCTTTAGTGTTATTTATTGATATTAATAACACTTGACAATAACATTTAATAGTTATCAAAAATACTTGATAAAAGTAAAACCGAAAAATCTTTTGATTTTTTGTCAAAATAAAAAATAAAGGAAATATCATGAAAAAAGAAAACAGATCAACGGTGACAAAAACATAAAAATTTTTACTGATAATAATAATAATAATAATAATAATAATAATAATAATAATAATAATAATAATAATAATAATAATAATAAAAATAATAATAATAATAATAATAATAATAATAATAATAAAAATAATAATAATAATAATAATAATAATAATAATAATAATAATAATAATAATAATAATAATAATAATAATAATAATAATAATAATAATAATAATAATAATAATAATAATAATAATAATAATAATAATAATAATAATAATAATAATAATAATAATAATAATAATAATAATAATAATAATAATAATAATAATAATAATAATAATAATAATAATAATAATAATAATAATAATAATAATAATAATAACCGAAGCAATAAAATAGAAAATGTTTAATATCAACACTGAAAACATATATTTCCAAAATCAACAAAACATTATAATACCTCCTAAAATAAAAATATATGTGAAGTAAGACACACAAAATTATAAAGATGTAAAGTAAATGATATTATAAAGAAACTCTTTGAGTCGGACGACGAACCTTTAGAGGATGTTTTAGAACAAGCAAGCTGATATTTGGGTTGTACTGTTTTTTGAACTTGTTACATTTGGTTTTCCAGGTGATTTGGAATATAATTTTCGGTTTTTGATATTTTCTAATTCTGGGCGGCAGAAACCAGAGATTATTGAAATATCCGTAAATAATTGGATTGAACGCCGAATTCAAAATACTTAGCCAAAAGAACCAATGGCTCAATTCGTCCAATTTCGAATTGACTATCGTGTCAAATACTCCAAGATGCTGAAGAAAATACACCATCCAGTAAGGGGTTCTCGATGTCAAATATGTAATGATAATCGACGAAGAGATCATTAAAGATTTAAATTTTGCTCTTGATAGAAAGGCTCTTTTACTTTGGAAAAGGAATTCTTTATTTGGTTCCAAATATTGGTAAAACTGATTTTCTTTCTCCGTTAAACCTGCCTTTTCAGATGTTGATAACGTTTTGTTCGTAGAATGACTGTGATGCTGCATCAATAGAGGGCTCAGCATGAACGATAGTTTACCTGTTTTACATGATTTTAATGTTACTTTTTCTAATAGAATGATAAAAATTATAATAAATAATCAAATTTAAAAAAATGTTGTTGTAATATTTGCTCTCAGTTTTCCATTCATTTTTACCCTCTTTCCATTGGTCTTTATCAAAATTAATTATTTCATTGAAGTCATCTTCTTTCGGTTAAATATCACGGTCAGATAAAATGGAAATTCTTTTAATCTAAATTAAGATTTCCCTTATTTAAAATATCCCAAGAATTTCATTTTGTCATCAACCAGGCCTCCGAAAAAATTCCTCTCTTTTCTTCCCTTCTTTTTCTTCTACTTTTCTTCAAAAACCTTATAATGGTATGATACAATAAAACAAAATATTATTTAATTTTAATTTATAATTTATTAATAAAACTCTATGATGTAGTTATATTTATAATTATATTTGCAAAATGCTTCATCGCCTTTTGGTCTGAAAAAATCCTAATAATCTTGAATGATTTGAATAATTTTTGATATTTTCTCTTTTTGTTTCAATAGCATTAATATATACTTAACTGTTATTCAATATCCGGCCTCCTTATGGTGTTTTCGAGTTAGGGGTAAGTTTCATTCCTGCTTCTATCTTTATCACTTACACTTTTTATAAAGTCATTTTGATTATTTTATTTAGTAAAATAATTTTTAAATAAATCCATATACATTCTACTTTTTATTAAATTTGTTGTTTAAAATAAAGAAGCAAAATAATAAAAATCATTAAGTTTCCTAAATGTTATATATAAAAAAATAAATATGTATTTATTTACTAATATTATTTACTGGTCATGTATTTATCTTTCTCGTTATTGTTAATTAATCTTATTATAAATTCTTTTTACATTGAGTGATATTGTTTTAATTGAAAACAACATTTTAATTTAAATTTAAATTGTAATAATAAAATAATTCAATTTTTGTTTAAATAGCTTATATTATTAATAGAAAAAAAAGCTGAAAAATAATCATTTGCAAATACAAATATTAATTCCAAGAATGATAATTTAAACACAACTCAACCTATAAAGACCAAAAGGTTGAAGATGTTAAAAAAATTGAAACTATTCATCCAAAGCTTTCGAATAAAAATGATAAATTTGTTTCCTCAGAAAGAAGAATGACCTAATTTTCAAAAGATTTTTGTTGTTTTTCTAAATTAATTTTAGTTTTTTCTTAATTTCGATTGATTTGTTTTTTGTTTATCTAAAATAGGTATTTTTTGAATAAGAGTTAATGGATTTAATTAAAGTTTTAAAATTTTTAACAAAACAAAAAATTCTTTTTTTCTTTCAATATATTTTTATTTTCAATTTCACGTTTTTTTTCATTTCATTTCATAAATCTTAATTTGTAATAGAAATGCTGATAAATGAATTTTAAATGATAAATTAATTTTCTAATATTTGTTTAAATTGTCTTTAGAAATTTAATCTTTTTAAAAATCTTACAAAAATGGATAGCATCATTTTATCCCCCAAAAGTTAGCAAGTATTAAATTTTTCCTAATTATACGATTAACTGCCCATTATAAATGAATAAAGTATTTGAAGATATTATGTCATCGTCCTCATAATAATATTTTCAAAATCAATCCTTTAATATGAAAAATGTTAAAAAAATTTGTTAATAAATTTTAATGCAAACCATTTAAACAAGATAATTTGTGAATGATGAAGAAAAACATTACCAATCATTTGATATTGCTTTAAAATTGTTATCATTATGAATCCGTAACATCCCAGAATCACAGCTAAAGGCAAAAGAAAAGCCAAAATTATACAAACAAATGGATAAACCCGAGTTTCGACAAAGGATTTCATTTCAATATTGCGGCATTGATAAAATTCTTTTTTCCATGGACCAAGAAGTACTTTGTTTAGTTTCATCTAAAAATTAATAATAATAATAATAATAATAATAATAATAATAATAATAATAATAATAATAATAATAATAATAATAAAAATAATAATAATAAAAATAATAATAATAATAATAATAATAATAATAATAAATATAATAATAATAATAATAATAATAATAATAATAATAATAATAATAAATATAATAATAATAATAATAATAATAATAATAATAATAATAATAATAATAATAATAATAATAATAATAATAATAATAATAATAATAATAATAATAATAAAAATAATAATAATAAAAATAATAATAATAATAATAATAATAATAATAATAATAATAATAAATATAATAATAATAATAATAATAATAATAATAATAATAATAATATAATAATAATAATAATAATAATAATAATAATAATAATAATAATAATAATAATAATAATAATAATAATAATAATAATAATAATAATAATAATAATAATAATAATATTAATAATAATAATAATTAACAAGAGACAATTAGCACAATTGGATATTTGTTAAATGAAAAATTTCACATTTTTTGTCAGTCAGGATTTTGTTCGTTAATCTCTGATTAATTTCCTTATTTTTCTGAAAAGAGCCAAATTAATTTACTCCGCTTTCTAATCTCATGTTTTAATTTCTTTGGTATATTTCTAGAAAATTTTACTGGTTATGACAAATATTTTTAACATTTTATTACTGTCATTATTATTAGTATTCTTATTGTCATTACTAACAAAAGTTTACTAAAAAATATTGGCAACTAAATAAAATTAGCAATTTTGAAAAAAATATAAAAATAATTTGACAAAAATAATTTAATAAATTTTATTAATAAATTTAAATACGAAAAAGCCATTATTAAGATTAAAAATATATTATTTTGTTTAAATAAATTATTGTGTGCATGAGTGCAAATTGATTAAAAATAATATAGATAATATAAAAAATCAAATTCAAAAATCAGTTTATAATAATATAAATTATTAAAAAATTACAACTGAAAAAGAATAATAAAAAAATATCTACTTGGTGCATTCAAATGTTAACCTTAGCACAACAAGGGTATGCAGGTCCTCATTATGATGTAAATTTTAACTCAAAAATATTTCTTCATATACCTTAATAGATAAAAGTCTCTAGGCGCAAGATTGAAACAGTAAAAATGCTGATCTAAGAAAAATAATAGTTTTTTACAATTACTACCATTGATTTTGCACTTTTGTGAATTGGAATGTTGTTTTGGAGGAGCCATAGTGGGAGACCACGTAGCCTTCAGCGATTAATTCTACACGTGTCTATAAGCATGCTTTGTTAGAGACAATTAATCTACAGACTTTTCCTACGAAATCCATGCAGGTAATTCAACTTTGAACCATAAAAATTTCAACATGAATGATTTTCGAAGACATATTCCAAATCTTCCTGTCATTGCCTTTTTTCTACCATATTCCTTTCTTTTCTCACATGATGAAAATTTATAGTTCTTTCTGCCCTTGATTTAAAAACACACCCAAAACAATTACTTAGAAAATTAAACAAAATTGATAGGTTGGAACCCTTTCATTTACGAAATAAAATATTGACCTTTATAAAATGGGTTTAAAAGGTTCTTGCAAAGATTAGATTCATAAACATTCTCTATCAAGACACAACCCTCTCATCATCATTTATTCATCATTTCTTTCTTTTCGCTTTAATATTGAATTTTTTATTTCTATTTAAAAAAATAAATTAAGATTGTACAAATAGCACATGGAAAAAGTTGGATTAAAACTTCACATTATAAAGCAAGAGTTCAGCGCAAACGGAAGAAACTGAAAAGAAAAAATTTAATCAATTCCTTGAACAAAACTTGTTCAAATTCTTTTTTATTCAAAAAATTACATAAAATATTCTATAATATATCAAAACTAATTAATGATAATTAATGATAAAAAAATAGGTTTTAGTAAAACAAAATAATCGCTTATTGAATTTCCCAGAAAAAGTTATTAGTAGAAGTCATATTTACATCTTTTAGAATTGTGATAAAATTATTTATTTTGATATAAGAAGATATTTTATAAGGAATATTCTATTAAATAGAAATAAATCAAATAAATAAATTTAGACATAATTAATATTTAATTTTCCTTAAACATTTCATACAATTGCGCCTGACATGGCATCAGCAGCTACTACCGCAGATACTCGAGTATGTCGCTAGATTTTAATGCTGAAATTTAAACCAAATAATTGCAGGAGGGATTATATATTTGAGAATATTCTAAATCAGTGTTTCTCAACCAAAAACGTCCCGCGGACCAGTAAACAATTAAAATTTTTACCGCTGACCACTAATACTAATTGTTGGTTATATTTTGCAGGAATACAAAATATTTAATGTACTATTAAATAAATACATATATTTCAGTTGTAAAAATTCACACAAAGTTTACAAAAAATAAACAATATATTTACACAAAAAAATGTGCATAAAAGAATAACAATAAATATTGCAAAAAACATAATAATATTAGAGTAAAGAAGTACAACACAAAAGTAATCTTAAAATTATACAAAACTACTGCATTTCTAATAAATCACAGAAAATAGATAATATATAAATAATTTTCATTTAAAAAAATTATAGAGAATAAAAAAAATAGAGATATATATACTTTTCATAATGTTTAACTAGAAAAATATAAAAGTCAACCACTAAATTAATATAGGACAATTCATTCATGTTCCAAAGAATCCGGAGAGAGAAATGCACATTCTGTAATTTTACGTTTATAGTTCTGTTGTAATATTTCATATGATTTATTTTATGAGGGGTAAACAGTTTAACAATATTCTGGCATTATTTTCCTCCTATTCAACTCACGTTGCGGACCGGTGCTGTTCCAAGGACCACTACTTTGAGAACCAATGTTCTAAATTCAATTTTAGTTGACAAGATACTATAACTTATTTAAGTCATATGAAGTTTTTAAAATTGGATCGCTAGTGATCGAATTTATATCATTTACCGTTCTAAATTCAATATATTAGCATGATAAAAAAATTATTATTTTGCTTTAAATTTAAAAATATCCCCTGGAAGAATAAATAATAATCTACTTCTCCAATTTCAATTGTTTAAAACAATTTCAAAAATTACAAGAGACTGGATGCCTCAGTCCTTGTTAATTACAACTGACAACATCATGCATTGTTATCAGGCCCTGATTTAACTATTTTGCGCCATAGGCAATTTTTGTAAATTACGCTCTATAATAGTATTCTTTTAGGGATAGAAAAATATAAACAACAAAAAAACTATATTTGACAAGTTATATTAGTGTCTTTCCTTTAAAACTCATTCGTCAGTCAAATTATGAACCTTCGCTTTAAACTCGAGCATCTACGGCAATCTGCTGATCATCAGAATGGTACCAAACTGGGAAGTTATAATATGAAAAAAGATTATCAGACATTTTTTTACTTAACTATAAACACCGAATAAAATACAGCTAATCTCATTAACTATTTTTCTGGTAAAATCTTAATATGAAATTATAAAATGAAAATGTGAAAATATCAGAAGAAAGGTTTAGCGCGAGGGTTGCCAAACTTATTTTAAATTTTACGGACCACACTTTGGGAACCCCTGGTTTAGAGTATCATAACTATGCTGACAAAATTCTTGTTCGGAGATCGTTTTGTAAAAAAAGGATAAAAATTTACCAATAATCTTTAAGTTTACAAATGGAGTAAAGAAGGAAAAAATGTTCCATCGTCAGAAAAAGCAGTCAAAATGGAAAGGGAAATAAAGCTTAGCAAATCAAAACTCAGGTCTTGAGTAAGGAGAACGTTTAGGATATGGAGTTCATATTGTGTAAATATCAGTTGTAGAAAATGCTGTCTACTGAGATATAAATAAAAAGAATATTATCAAAACTTTTAAAGACCACAAGTAAAAGAGGTAATCAAGTCTAGCGTTTCTTTTATAAATTTTGGAAGCCAAAAAACACATTTAAATTACAAATATATTTTCGACTTAAGCACTCTTGAGGATGACTTCTTGCAGGATTCACATATCCCAATATATCACTGAATGCTATATTTTCATAACCACCTTCTATGACGTACAGAAATTCTAATTCAGAATTCAAATCCATTACTATTTCCCCATAATCTCACAGATATTTATATTTGTTTTAAATTTTACTCTAAAAAGAAATAATACATTTTATGAAAATAACACCCTTTTCTGACTTCCCATTAAAGAATTAACCTACTAATCCAACCTAAATCCCATGACCTAATCTTGCTCTTGATTTGTAAAGATTATTTCCCAGGAGGAATGGACCTCGAGATTCTGATAACTTTTCGACATTCAATACTAATTATTGAGGGAAAATGGTTTCAGTGATATATTCAATAAAAGTGCGACCTTCAGTAATAATATTAACTATAAATAAATAATAATTCTTTTAAAAAACAACTTAAAATTCACAAAATGGAGTTATTCAATAAAAATTTTTATATTTTTATTTTTATTCAAATACATTTGCATTTTTTTTACAAATATGGAATGGCACTAAATGAATTTAATTAATTATATAATTCGTAATTTTCTTAATTAGAATTGTAAATTTATCGTTTTTATTTACTGCTTTTACAAAAAGTAATTGAGAAACATGAATTTACTGGTTTTATAAATTTTTAATATTATTATTAATATTATTATTATTATTATTATTATTATTATTAATATTATTATTATTATTATTATTATTATTATTATTATTATTATTATTATTATTATTATTATTAACTATTAATGTATTTCAAATGTTAATGTAAAGGTATAAAATGCAAAAAAATATAAATATTAAGATTTCTAGAAATTAAAAAAAATAGAAAAATTATTATAAGTGACTATAACAAACCATTTCCATTTAAAAGTATTTATTCATCTTTTGTTGTTCAAAGCAATCAATATTTCCCTTTTCTAAAATCTCATAGACAAATTTATTTTTTAAATAAGTCAATAAATTATTTAATTTATTTAATGCAAACGTATGTTACTACAAAGTCTTGTGAAGTCATATCTTTATTTTTCTTGTTCTGGGTATATTAAAGTATTTTGTTCAAAAAGTATTTTTTGTTATCTAATTACAAAAATATGAAAAACGCAAATTATATTAACGTATTAGAACAAGCATATTCATTTATAAATATCAATTGATGATAAGTAGCAAAGTTGGTTCCTTCTGCAGTCACCATGTCCGATATGTTGCGTTATGAATTCAGTCAAACTTATTGTTCAATCCTCCTTTAAGAATATAAGATAAATTCGTGATATTAAGAAGTATTTTTAATAATTTATATTGAAACTAAAAATATAATTGGGTAAGATCACTAGTACACGATTCGTTCATAAATATTTAATATATAATTTGAAAATTTCGTTTACGCTTCAAACCCATATATGTATAATAACCAAGGTTTTTATAGGTCTAATTTCGTGACAGAAATATTTAAGCGGACAAAAAAACGCAAAGACTTATAAAACAACTTAATATGATTTTCAAACCTACCATCACAAACTCGGCAATTCACTACTTTATTAGTCTTTTAGCTTGTGTATGGGAATAGTTAATTTCGGATTTTGGATGTCGAAAGTTCGTCAATGACTCCAGTTGTATATGGGACCGCAAGTGTTGTCGAAATTAAGATAAAAGCTGGTGTTATCGATATTGAAGGAACCTTTTCTTTATTTTAAAAAAAATTAGAAAATTAAAATTAAAACAAATTAAAAAGCCAACATTAGAATTTTAAAAATTGAGTTACAAATTATTTCCATTGTGAAAGAAATTTAAAAGATAAATTTCTCTTTTCTCGGATGTATTTTATAAACATGATTTATTTCTTCCCTGCAATCACATATAAGATTATTATGAAGAATGAAAAAATTAATTTTTATTCAAACTTTTATTTATCTTTTGTTTTAACGTGGAATGTTTTAATCAATACGTAGTTAGTCGTTTATTTTTATACGAAATTTTATTAAGGGATTATAAAGTTTTTAAAATTTTATATGAAGATATATTATTTTACGATGAAATATTAAAGATGTTATTATAAATAAACAATGAAATATACAAAAAAAATTTAAAAAGATATTTGTTTCAATTTTAAATTTTAAGTCGTATAAAATTATAATTTTGACTGTGAATATTAAAAAATTTATGCATGTTTAAGACAGGGATGGGCAAACCTTTTTGAGACCTGCAACCACTTGAAATTTCCTAAAATTTAAATAATTAAAACTTAAACAATAATAAAAAATTAACATTTATATTTTTTAAAATATTTATAAATTAATATAATAGTCTATTACCTTTTGATATATATGTATGTTGAAGATACATAAATAATAGAGTAAAATAATTAATAAACATGTAAAATAATTGGGGAAACAATGATATGTGGTTCTGGACCTAATAAAAAGGAATGAAAAAGAAATGTCGAATAACGAGAAAGGAATAAGAGAAAATCAATAAAAACAGACAATTAAATAAAAGAAGTCATTTATAATTAACAAGTGCAAATTTAGGAATACAAAAACAAAAGGAAAATTTTCACGTTATTTCGAAAGCTCTTTCAAGACAATGGAAGAAATGTTGTTTAGGAATCCGGAAAGGGCACCTCTAAAAAATGATTTATCTGGACAGCTGTCAGTGATTATAGAGGCCCAAAAGGAATTAGCGTTAAAAGATATCAGAAATTCTATTTGACATCAGTAAGTATTATTGGATAACGGAGTATAAAAAGGAAGCGCAATTGGAATCAAAAAGACAAAAATTGCAAAAAGACAGAAAGAAATCAAAGAGAAATTTGAAACAGAAATTAAGCAAGGTCAAAGCAAAGCAAAGCAACTAAATCAGAGTTACCGATCTCGGAAACCCACCGCAGTAGTCAAGTGATTGTGAAATCAAATTGATCCGAAAAGTGATGTTCTTCCCGAAGGGTCGTAATAAGCACCAAATTGGGATTTATAGATAATTCGTTGTGTCATTTTAAAGTGGAGATAAAGTGTATTAATCAATAAAGTTTATGTCGTTTGGAGTTCGTTACTGTTGTTCAAAAGCACGCTTGAAGTCAGATTGAAAATACATTCTATTCAAATTCACCGACAACTCCAACATGTATATATATATATATATATATATATATATATATATATATATATATATATTATTGTTTAAGTTTTAATTATTTAAATTTTACGAAACTTAAAGCGGTTAAAATATGTAAAATAACAATTATGTTAGTAATTTTATTATTATCTATAATTTTGCAAAAAGTGAAATGTTTTGATTTTTTAATTCGATTTTTAAAATTTTAAATAGTACGAAATATTCTTTTTATTTAAAATTTATATCAGAAATTACCAAACTATAGTAACTGTAAACTTAAAAGTCTAATTGTTTGAAAAGTTACAAAGACGATTGACAAAGACGAATGGTTTGTCTACTTTTACTCCAGAGGTGGTCAACCCAAATGATCTTGTGGGCCACTTTAATCTGCAAAAAGGGTCAAAGCAAGCCGCATGCGGCCACCACTGCTTTACTCATTAAGACATTGAAAAATCACAAAATTCTTACCTGGGGAATTGAAAATATTGTACTTAGACTCCAGACTGTTATCAAACAAATAACCACCATTTTATCACTCAACCGACGTGACCGTATTATAACTTGTACTCGGTCTATGCCAATTGTGGCAATCAAATAAGTGCTAGACAGAAAGCTGAGATTCCGGCCAAACTTTATCAACTTACACAGAACCTCTCCTCCATACCATTGGGTCGTCATATTCCAAATAGTCTCGGTTAGGAGGAAAAGAATCGTAACTGACAAATCGGCAATGCAAAGATGGAGAATCAATTTATTAAAACCTTTGAAAGATTGACTTGTTTGTCGACGTCTTTTCAATAGAAAAATCAAAGTGACAATATTTCCCACAACCGAAACGATGAAAAATGTTAACAAAATTGTCACCTTGATTTTGCTGTGTAAATCAAAATTCGGCATCGGATCAGTTGAATAATTCTTCATGGTAACTTTTAAATTTTCCGGTTACTTTTCATTGTTTTAGTAGTAATATTAATTAACCAATCACCTGGTGGCTTCACTTTCATTCGATTAATTAATTTTTAGACTATTCCCAGATTTTCACAGAATTTCGCTCAGAGAAAATTATCCAATTTGCAACAAATGCAAAGATAATTGGCTTATAACAGAAAATGTTTCATGTTAAAAATAAAATAATAATTTAGATTTGCCAAAATTTTTGGTTTTCTATAGACTAATTTTGTGTTTCATTATATTTCACCGAAAAAATACTACAAAAAATGTCTACTTCAAAAAAGTAAACCCGAAATAATTATTTCATCGCTTGATCCTTTTTTGTTGTTGCTTCTGCCAGCGCAACAAAATAATAGAGAAAGTTACATTTGTCAATCAGTTTTAGATTTATCAAAACTTCGAATGTATGAGCTTTAATATTTTTAATTAGCTAAATATCGAAATAAATTCTATTAAAATATTAATAATTTTAAAGACCAGTTTCATTTTGTAAATGAGAAATTATAATTTAATTAATCCTTTTTCTGTAGGAATGACAACCTTGGACACAAATTTTTGAGCCGATTTATCCATTGTAAATCAAGAAATTAGACTCCGTCGTCGGAAGACATTAAAACAAAAATAGATGTTGAATTTTTTTAGGATCAAAATAGGTAAAAACAACAAAAAGAGGTAATCATGATAGTAAAGAGTATATATTAAAGAAGCCAGACCTCAAACCTCAATCATATCTCTATTTTTTAAAATATTAATAAAAGATTCACAGTACCGCAAAATCGAATAGTTACCTAAATCAAAGATTTGATTAACAGATTCTAATAATAAATGTATTTGAATTGGAAAGAACAAAAAGAACAAAAAATCCCACCAGATAGCCAAACAAATTTGGATGTTATTTTCTTTTAAAATTTGATATGATCATTTTATTTATATATGATAGTTTTATTTGTTTGCTTCGGTTTTACCATGTTTGAGGCTTATAAAAGGTCCAAAAATTTTATGAAACTTTAAGTGGTCCCAGGTCCCAAAAGTTTGTCTATCACTGTTATAAAGTGTTTTTATTATAACAATTAAATACATTAAATTAAATAAAAATATAAATAAACGGAAACCAATTTTTAAAATATATTCTTAAATGTATTTCCAAAACTTACTAATCATCAGTAAACAATTTCAATTTTTGAAACGGTTAAATAGCACTTTTAAATTAAATGCGCAATAATATTACTGCTTTTACTCAATCGGGTATGATCTCGTTCTCGTGTAATAAGATGACGGGCAGTCTTTCTAATGCATCTAAGTCACAATATTAAAACACATAAAACAAATTAAATTTAAAAAATATATAATAATTATTTAATAATAATAATTAACTAATTAAAAAATTTAATTACTCAAATAATCTTTTAAGACTTAGCACTCCTCATATTTTGATGAGTTGAAAAATAGGGTTCAAAATTTTGTGAAGTGCCACTTTTCTTTTTTATATAAAAATTAATACTGCTGGTATAATTAACCAAGAATTATATAATAACGTTACTTATATACTACAATTTGTTAAAATAAAATTGAAACAAAATTTAAAAGATTATAATTAATAATGGCAAGAAATTGACATTTTCTCACAAAGTAAATGTCAACCTCTAAAAGAAAACAGATGAAGCTTCGAACCGTCAATTGTCCTAGATTGAATCTAAAAAAATACATGTTGAGATGAATTGAGTCGTGACTGATTTGAGCAGACGTGAAATATAATAAGATGATCTAAAAAAATAAAAAATATAATTATTAAAATTAAATAACAGTTTAATTTTTGTTTGAATGGAATAATATTTTTATTACTATTTTGTGTTTGATAGCGAAATCCGAGAATCCTTCCAATTCCATGCCGATGGTCGAATTCGTAGATTATTTGATTGTGAAAATTAAAAAGAAATTAAATAAGATTTCGTGAATTGTTCTCAACAGCAGTTTAATTAAAATATAATCTTTTCTAGATATTTCCATTTATTTGTGTCTGGTCTCAGTGAAAATGAATTCAGTAAATTTGCAAAATTATAATAAAAATGATAATGATTTACCAGTGGCTCAAATAATTTTAATTTCAACAAAAATTAATATTTTTTTAATTAATGAAACTAATTTTATTCTTAGAAATTCTTTTTTTTTAGATTTTAGGCCCATTCAACTAAAACAATTACAATTTTACTGAATCAGTTTATCTAAAAATGTTGAATATATCTGTTAAAGACATCATCATTGTAAAAAGTAAAATGAAATGAAATATTCAAATTAAATAGCAATATTAGGTTTATTTATATATAAAAGCATGAAAAGTAACACGTTAATAGGTAATTTCAATAAATAAAATCAGTTTTTGTTATAATAGCTATTTGTGTCATATCCGAAAGGTTCCATTTTATCAAAACTACCTACTAAATGATATAAATTTTTTTATTTTAAAAAAGTAAAATATTTAAAATATACAGGGTTTTTCCATTTATTTTGAAAATTGATTAAAAAATATTAAAATAATAAATATATCTAATTGGCAACAAATAAAATGATCAATATTTTAGTAAAAATTATCAGTATTTTTTAATGTTTTTGATCAGTATTTTAAGTAAAAAATGATCAGTAAAAATTGTTTTTGTTCAGTAATATTTTATTAAAATGATCAATATTTTAATTAAATGATCAGTATTTAATGTCATTTAATCAGTTAAAAATTAATAAATGATTAGTGTTAAAATGGAATTTGATAAAATTAAAATTAACAAGTGATCAGTATTTATTTAAATAATGATTGGTAAAAGGTGATCAGTAAAGAAAAATTTAATCTACTAGTAATGCTTTTGCTGTTTTCTTTAGTCTTCCTCGCTGAGGTTTCTCTCCGATTGGTATTTGTTTGTCAGCAGGGGGTGGTTTGACATATTTTAGAAGAATAGATACACCAATTACATGCTTACACATGTATTCTTTTAAAAAATATGGACAAGTACATGTACCTTTCTTCCATTTGGCACCATCTAACGAAATATTTACGATCCTCATAACCAAAGAGATTTTTCTAAATTGATCGAATGTATTCCAACGCATGTCTTTCACATTTTGTATCTGATCCTCTGATACCTTTGAATCATTTCCTGCTAGACAATTCCTACTCTATACAACTGGAAAGAGTTTTAGATGTTATTATTTTACTACTTTTGGCCCAATGATAACCATCTGTCCATTTCTTAGATCAATCGTTGGAGATTCGAAGAATACTTTGTCATTGTTTTCATAAAGATTTGACCATTTTTTTTAACCGAATCGAGACAAAGTTTAAAATAACGCGAAAATGGAAATCTTTCTCTAAGAGTATCTTCTTTTTTAATAACTAAATTAAATGATTCTAGTGCATTGTTGGTTGATGGAGTATTGCTGAGTGCTCCTTTACACCAATTCTGATGAGTTGTTAACCACATTTCCTTCATATAGTCGATAAAATCATTTTGTTTCTTTTGAAGTCATTTTTAAATAAATAATTGCTTGGCATTTTCAAAAATATTCTTATTTGAAGCCAACTGAAGAGTATCAATATCGTTTAATATATCCTCTCTGATTTCTTGTTCAACTAAATGCAAATGTTTGACTACATTACGACGCATATGAGCCCAACACATAATTAAGTTTGAATCTTCTCCAAAAACCTTTTAGAAAGCATTTCGGATTGAATTTGAAGCGTCTGAAACCAATGTATCAAAATGGATGTTCTCACAGAGATTTTTTAACCAATTAACAAGTGACTCAAATATAAAATGAAATCGTTTGTTTTTTCATTAGAGCACACGGAGATACCGAAGGTATGAACATGGCGGTCCATATCGTTTGTAATAATTATTAAAACTGGCATGCTTTCCCAATTTAACTTATATGTAGCATCAGCGTGAATTTTTTTAGTTTTTTTTGCTAATTTCATAAGTCTTTTCATAGAAATTAGAACTCAAATAAATAACATACATTCCTTGCTTAACACGGAAAATATGGTTTCTTAGATCACTCTGTTAAACGAAAACGTGTAAAGCGTAACTAACAAATATATAGAAAAAAGGCTTAATCTACATTTGTTAGTCATGCTTTACACGGTTTTGTTTAACAAGATCATCTAGCAGAATTTATCTTCCTTGTTTAGCAAGGATGTGTGTAACTAAGTGAATTTACCTTCGTGCGTAATTTAAATGATAAACATACTGTTGGGCTATAGCTGTATTTTTTAATTAATCAATAAATCGTAATTATTTAATTTTTAAAGGCGTCAAAAATACATAACATAAAAACCGCACCAAGCTCATTAGAAATCCATTATTTCACACAAAATAAAACAAAGTAACACAAAACAATAGAAGAATAAATATTACATTTAAAAAACTCAAGGAAAATACAAATATTTATTTAAAATAAAATAAATAAAGCACTATAGTACACAAGTATCACCATCTTGAAATCTATCATGGTGAAAAAGTTTAATAAAGAAAAGATATTATCATGGTTTTATTAACTAACGAAACATTATAATTCTGAAAAAAACTAAATGATCATCAAACAAATGAGCTTAAATTATAGCTGTATTGACAAATGAAAGACCATAATTCTGCAATAATTGAATGCATTTTGGCTTGTGTTAACAAACGAAAGATTCATAATTAAATCTACCATGTTGAATATCGAAAAAGTAATGGAAAAAATTAATAAAAAATAAAAATATTAATTTCTTGAAGAAATTTCATAATAAAAAATAGTTTAATTTAATTTAAATTAAAAACTGTTACTAAAAATAGATACATGCAAATTACGGTAAGAGTGAGAAAAATTGCACGCAAGCACGGAAAGGTGAGGGCGTATATGTAATGTTAACAGGTCTGAATTCAGCCCCTAATAGAATTTCGCCATTACTTTTCCACTCTAAAGTCAAATTCATTCGAAGTATGACTGAGAACCGAAAGGTTAGTTCGCTCAGACCATTAACCAATGACATTTATTGCTCTGGTGGACGTCTGACTTTCAGGTTACAGCAAACTGAACGGAACTTAGTCGACCTTCGGAAGCTGGTGGGATGCATTGAAACTTCACTCCGATTGACATTTCGAATAAATTACATAGCAGATTGCACTGGGATAAGCTAGAAAGCTGAATGCTCTAATAATTAATTTTTGAATAATTGCATCACAGATATAATGTTGTAACGAATTATAAATAAGGGCGGAAATTTTCTGAAATAATAAATATACTTCATTAAATTTGAGAAATAAGAGTGAATCCTTGCTCAAAATTTTGAAAGATACATTAATAAATAGTAGATAAAGGTAACCAATTGAGATAGGAATCGTAGAAATTGCTAATAGTGAAAATAGATTTTCAACCCCTATGTACATTACCATGGTATCTTCGAAAAATGATTCTAAAATTCTACGATATTTATCTTACGACAGATAAAAAATAGGTAGCCATCTTGCACAATATCTTCCCATACAATTAATTTTAATAAATGCGATGTATATGAATGAAAGTTTAAATTAATTATGATACGTTATTTAAATATTTGAAGTAATTTAAAAAGAATTTGAACTTAATTATTTCTTTTAATATTATTTATCTTAAAATTTAAAATTTAATTTAATTATCTTAAGTTTAATTATTATTAATTAAATATAATAATAAAATAATATTGTAGGAATAAATATTATTATTGATTTAAAAATGTTAACCAAGAAGAAAAACTTATTCTAATCTCAAAGCTCGAATAAATATTTTGTGAATAGTTTATATCTAAAAATAGTCTTGTATTGAAATTTTTATGAAAATGCCGGTTCAACAACAATCTTTTTGCTTTATAGCTCTAGCCGTTATACTCGGTTGGTCTCTCATTCATATTCAGCTTGAACACCCGTTTATATCTCTGATCACTTCGTATTTGGTAATTTTACCGACTTCGATGTTTCCTGTGTGATATCATATTCAAATTTTTCAACTCTTTGTTGAGTTAATATTTTATTTGGTTCGGTAGGAACTGTTTCTTTTACTCCACGTGCTTTTTAGGTAACACTGAAAAATAACTCAACACAGGAAAATTTTATTTGATACCAACAATTTCACAATGATTCACAATTTTCAATATTAAAGACCGGAAGGAATCCCTATGGGAAGCTTCCGTTTAATCTAAAATATTCTAGATCTCAAAATCTTCTTGACTCAAGTCTGATCCTACACTAATTTATATCTTCTTCAATTTTCACAACTTCTCAATAAATTGCTATGCTTCTGCTTGCTCAATATTTTTGTTTGGAAAATTGTGTTCTAGTTGTTGATTAGGGACTCCCTTATATAGGAAGCCTCTCAACAACTAATTAGTTTTGTAGAATTTTGATTGGACTCCCGAGCACTAATGGAATAATTTGCTTTTATGTTTTGGTCTCTTCGACCGTTCCCTCGGAGAAAACTTAGGAGTAAATTATATTATGGAATAATTAGTTCCCTTAGATAATTAAATTTATTAAAATCGGAGAATTTCTCCCTAATTTAATTTATTTGTGTTAGTCATTTGAATTAATTTATTAATAAATTTATATTTTCTTAATAACTTTCTTTAGGGGTCCCTAAAATTTATTTTATATTATTTATTTTCGTACTCGTCTCGTCAATCGGCATCGGCACATACCCGTTTCTCCCGGAAATTATTGATTTTGATTTTCTTTGATTATTTTTAATTAATTATTTTATTTTCCAAATTTTGTTTTTTATTTATTACAATTTTGAAAACCACACAACCCCAACATTTTGACTATATTCTCTTTCTTTTTGGTTCTAGTTTCCATTTTCCAGTTATTCTTGAGTGGTGAGTTATTAGTAGCATTACACCGCACGATATCCATATCATTCTAATTTCGTTTCTAATTTGGTTCTTTATTGCATTCGACCTCATTTTTGTAGTTATAGTCTTTGTTTCTTTCATTCTTTTATTCTTTTTAATGATTTTAATATTTGTTCTTCTTTTTCGATAAATTTTTATTTCTTTCATTCTTCTTTTTGTATAGTATTGGAAATTTGTAGTTATTATCATCTTTTATTTCTAATGGATTTTTTTTGCATTAAGGATATATTAATTGTCGGTGAAATGCACAATTATCAATTATTGAGCTGACTCCAATATGTGTTAATAATAATAACGAATTCCAGACAATATTACCAATTTACAGCCACACTAAGCATGAACTGTTATAATGACAAATTGAGTGCTTATTACAACCCTTCGCAAGGAATAGCAACCTAAGCCACGCAAATATTTTGAACCCATTAAACCTATAGTCAGATTCTATAATCAGATATTAGATATAGAATATCCCATATGACCTTATGTCTGTTACTTGGGGCTTACTAGTGGTTTGTGAGCCTGTTTAAGTTCTGTTGGACAAGAACGAGTTAGATATCCATATTGCTGACAATCAAACCATGTTCTCGCCGTTTAAGGTAGAAATACTGCATTTTTGTCTGGTGGGTCTTTTAACAGTCTTTTTTATCAAAGACATTTGGTTTGGTTCTCTGTTGTTCTTTTCATCAGTTGTTATAATTTTTCGGATCGGCCATTGTTATACATTTTTACATCTATTTCCATTTCTAATTTTTCAACTGATGTTTTTGTGTCCATATAAATCTGTATAAGTCATCAATTGCTTGTTTGCTTTCTTTATTTGTTGCAAGTAAATCACCAGTTCTGGTTCTCTCTGGTTCTGATTTCAATGCTGAAACGTTAATTAATTTAAGTACAGTAGATATCTTTAAGTAATACAAATAAATTAAATAATAAATATTTTCACATTGGAGGAATTATTTTCCACAACATAAGTTGTATTTATAAAAAAATCTATTGTTATTAAATTAATTAACGTTTCATCATTGAAATCATAATTATCAAACATACAATCACATTTACTTATACCAAGGGTCGGCAATGTGTGGTTCTGGAGCCGCATCTGGCTCTTTGGCTGCTTGAGTGCGCTCTGGCACAAACATCATGGGCATCAATTTAGAATTCCAATCCTATTGAAATCATCTAGATCCCGAACAAATTTATCAATTTTGTAAATTTGTCAACTCCAGTTTAAATAATGTAGTAAATAAATAATAAAAGAATTTTTAAAGTCTAATAAAACTTAATTTTTTTCTTCATTTTCAAAATAAATCAAAAAATTCAATGAACTTTATATTAGGAAATTGAATATATTCAATTTATTAACAAAATATATTTTTAAAATCAACAATAATAAATATGTAAATTTTTGCATCTACAATTTAAATATTTGTTTAAAATTTAAAAATTAATCTACTAATTAACTAATAATTTCAATTAATTTAATTTATTTAAACGATAAAATTCAATCAAGAAACTATTTTTTTAAAAATTGGCATTAATAACAGTCATTGTAGCAGTCTTATACAATCTTTACTGAGAATATTGTATATCTTAATTTCTGTGTTTTTGTGTAATCTTTCAGTGCAAAATCCTTTGCATTTCGGTGCGATTTCTAATCAGAATAATAGTTTGTTGAATACTTGTCTATTCAATTCATAGTGTTGATATTTGAAGTGCCTTTGTTTATGGCAGCATGTAGATTGGGCATTTCCACCTACAATGACCGATTTCTTTGCATACCCAGCATCTAAATGTCACTGGCTCTTATTTATATACCTCTTTTAATTTTCTCTTCTTTGCTCATTATTGAATCCTGGATTATCTGGTTTTCCAATCTGACATTGTTCTCTATTTATCCAGTTCTTGAAATTTTGTTTGGTTATTAGTCTACTCTTAAAGTTTTGTTGTTATTATGTTGAATTTTCTCCATTTATCATCATTCCTTACATCTATTTTTGAATAATATCATATAAAAATACAAGTACATTACATATTACTTACAAACAGCGCAGTTATTTCAAATATATATAAAGGCAAATATTGGGATCAACAGTTCTGGTTCATAATTTTACGAAAAACATATTTTCACATTTTGCGATCTTCACAATAACTAAAGCATAATAAAAACCATTGTATATAATATATAATTTTACATGTCAATTGTTTCCTAAATTGTGTACATTTGATATAAAACATAATATTATTTTCTTATTTAATTTTTATTTTTCCAACATTAAAAGAGGACAAAATAAGAATTCATGCCAAGTTGATAAGTATTCAAATAAAAATTAAACAAAATTATTGAATATTTAATAAAAGGAATTAAAAGTTAATTAAAAAATGCACATGAAATTAATTTTTTTAAATCGAATTCGAAAAGCGTTTTATTTAAATACACGGAAATTATTCCAAGAGAAAAATATATTTTAATATTTTATTTTGTTTATATTTGTTAAATCTGAAATTTTTGTTTTATTACTATTTTATCGTTTATTATAAACCAATTTTATTAAACAAAATTTGTTTAAATTATATTTAGATATTATTGCAAAGATTTTTAATTTTTTGATTGCACCAAATTTCACTTTCTTTCAAGTCATCTTATAGAAATAGTGCTTAAGAAATATTATTTAATAGGGCACCTTAGACGTCTTACATCAAATGTAACCTTTGAATTTTATGTAACTTCTATATTTGACCTCTGCTCAAAATTTGTTTTACTAATGTGTTATTTTTCAATTCAGATAACCAAAGGAAATTCTGGTAGTTTAGCACTTTTAGTAAGGAAACCGGTTAATTTTATCAAAGGTCGAAAATAATTATGTAATTCCTGATAATTACATTAAAATTATTTTTTAGATAAAAATCATATAACATCAAATAAACCACTAAAATATTAGGAAAATATACAAATAAAATTCAAAGAACACGGAAAAAATACAAAAGTACGAAGATTAACAAGAAAATTAAATAAAATACAACATAAAGAGAATGCAACAAGTAAAGAAAATTTTAAAAATAAGAATAAATAAGTAATTATAAGTATAAAACGGTGATTCTTTTATATCAGCATAAATTAATATATCAGATAAGTGATTAGTTAAAATATAAAAAGTAATAATAATTTAGAAATATTATGAAGGAAACGATGATAAAATATGACAAAGAATTTCATCATTCGAAACGTGAAAAGAAAAATTATAAAATCCCTAATAAGAATTGAAATAAAATTAATAGGAAAAGACCAGAAAATAGGGTAAAAATCAAATAAATTCATAATTATAGAAATCATGATGAAATAGACGATAAAATATTTGATCATATAAAAAATTAACGAAAAAAAGTTAAACATTTTGAATCAGTCAAAAAAGAAAGATCTGGCTAAAAATAATCACAAAAATGCCACCAAAAATGAGGAAAATAACAAAATTTAGTTTAAATAACTAGAATTTCAAATTTGTTTTACTGCATAAACATACACACACAAAAAATATAAATACCGCAACTAAAAACGACAATTTTAATGATCTTTTGAATCAAAAAGTCAATTTCGATATTTGTGTTGAAAAAAAAACAAAACCAAATTATTTTGTGTACACATTTGAAGATTTTTTTCAAAAGATGTATAAAAAATATAATTATTTAATGCAATTTGAGAAACACTTTTGCAAATTACAAAACAACATATAATTAAAATTAAAAGTCCACCCGAAGTTGTAAATAATCATGAAAATTGTCACTTGAGTTTAAAACTTGATAAGCGTTCTGTATAATTTGTTTCGTATACATTTTGCACAATTTACTGATAACGATCTTAAACTGGCTAAAATTATCCAAAGTTCACAAAACTGATAGCTCAACTAGTGAGCACTTGAACGAAAAATATTATAATAAAAATACAATTTTAGTAAATAGATTTGATAAAAAAAACTGTGAAAAATGAGAATTTACGTCCAGTTAGTGAGTGATTGGATGACAGTTTCTTGCAAAGATGGAGATTCCGTCGAGAATTTGGTGGATTCGGCGATTGTCAAATACAATAAGTTCAAGAAACCGGCAAAGAATATCGAAATGAAAGACATTACAGCTATTCGGAGAACTAAAAATTCAGCATTACTAGACCCAGAAGACCTAATTGTGTCAGTTTTGGTCCCCGAGGAATATATTACATTAGGTATGTGTTATAATAAATTATATAATAATTATAACAAAATTGCAGAGAATTAATTCATATAAAAGGTTTTCACATAAAACTTGCACCAAAGGCTGATTTTGTCATTTATTGAATGGTTGACATTTATTTTATGCTCCTACCAAAGAACTATTTTTTAACAAAACAATTGTGAAAGAATTAGAAGAAAAAAGAAGAAATGCTTGTTAATATGAATAGATTATAGGCCATTTAAGAGGAAAATAATATAAATTTAGTGTTGAACTTTTTTTTATATATATGTAACTAAATTGCTATAGATATTTTGAGAAATTCAAACATAAAAAAGTGATATTAAATAAAACGCTATTAATTCTACAATTATAACTCAATTTTACTAGTTCGTTTCGCGTTTTACAGATAAATAATAAAGGAAAGAACTTGATGCAGATAAATAAAAATATACTATTAAAAAACGAACAAAATTACCCAAAAAGTTCTTATATTTCTTCTTTGTCAAATAAGCATGATTTTGGGTAAACTGTAAAGTTTTGTATATAAATTAATAAATAGATGACTCATCTCTTCTTTGAATAATTCCAAAATTTCTAAAATTCATATATAAAATCATAAATTAAGAAATTTTTGTTTAAATTTTGATTAAATATAAACTTTTTTCTTAAACAAAACAAATTTTAACTTTTGAAAATATTTAAAAAAATCCAGAGTTTTATAAAATGTACTCAAATGACACTTAGTGTATTAACACATCAAATAAAACAAAATATATATTAACGTACGCACACGCAGGACGGCAAACTTACACTGAGCTCGAGGGGTGATGGTGCTCCATCACATCATACGTTGTAGCGCTATCGCGCTGCGTAGCACTCAAATGTTAATATTAGTGATTAAAATAAAAGTTATTGCAAAATCTCGAATTAATACACTTGTACTCACTTTCTGTCCTTAATGCGTGTGATGTAATTGTATGGCATGTACTTTATGACTATGTACGCTCTCTAGTTGACCCGACACAGATTTTAAAGGTGAGTCGACTGAGTTCATAAGATTTCTCTTACAAATAATGAACAGTAATTATTTTCCTTAACAAATATAGCCTAAGTCTTTTGACTCTACGCGCTAATTAATAATTTAACTTGCCTAATTTTGGCTTATTGTAGCTGAATATATATTCTGGATTTGTGTTCTATTTAATTTAATAAAATTAATTTATTAATTTTAGTTTATAAAACGTCACTATTACACTATTTTTACCGAGTTTTCTTTTAATTCGAACCGATCGAGCGCTTACCATCAAACAACAATCATATGATAAAGTCTTTCCAAAACTTTTCTGTTGCATCAGAGGTCAATGCCAATTTTAGTAATTACCTTTTTTGTAAATGACCCTAAAAATGTTATACTTGGTTTTATCGAAACTACTTCAATCGAGCCTTTTAGCTGGTTAGAGCCTACCATAATTCAAGATCAAAGGTAGTCGTCTTTTAACCTTTTTCATAAATACCGAGATTTCCTCGTGAAATTATTTGTAAAATAATTTTGAGTATTTAGACACTTAGATAAGAATTTATCCATATACTTATATTAGTCACAATATAACCTATGAATATCATGTTTTGAGAAAAAGACAAAGAATTTGAAAAGGAATCAAAGGAGAAAACATTTAGGTTAACTATTCTTTATTAAGTTTCTGATCTCTGGGGAATTCCCTGGGAAGCACTGTAATAAAGGATATCAAATGAGTTCATGTGGAAGAAATCCCCTCAATAATATAAACTTCTAAAAAACAAAAATTTCTTTATTTTAATTGCGGATAAATGATGAGTTCTGAAATGCAGCAGCAGAATCAAGATATGTCGGCCCGATAATTACTGTCATTTACTAATTTCTAGAGACATTCTAGAGAAATTATGCATGTAAAATTGTAAAAGGAAATAATTCCCTCTTTTTATCCGACTAAAGAATTTGTCTGATATTATTTTTTCCAATGCCGAACAAAAAATAAATAAATGTAAAAATCTTAAAATAACATTTTATTACTGCTAGGATAATTTATCACTCGCAAGATAATCAAATAAATAGTTAGTCACAAATTTGTTTGTTTAAATTATTACTAAAATATTTAAAATAAACTGAATATTATTTTCATTGAGAAATCATTATTGAATTGTTTAATTATTATGTTTACAATATTATTGCAAAATTGTTTTTCGGTGATTTAAATAAATTTAGATAAATAAATTAATATTCCTGTTTTAATGATCCGTTCTTGTTTAACTGTCGTGGGGCGATTTAATTATATAATCATGTAAATAATACTATTTTTCTGTCGATATAAATTTACAGTGATATTTTTAGATGTTGATGGAAACAATCTAAATAACAAATCTGGAGCTGTTCCAAATCTCTACACTCACACCGAATGCTTGTATCCTTCATATTAAAATATAGTTTTATTATTATTATTATTATTATTATTATTATTATTATTATTATTATTATTATTGTTGAGGTTCCACTTTCTCTACTTTGGTCACTTATAAATAAAAAGAATACTAGTTTAAAAATTTATTATTTTCAATAAAACAAATTTACAGTTAAAATTTACCTTCACCAAAAGGTTGCTACCAATTAGGTGTTGTTTAAATTTGATTGTGTTCAAATGCAGATGCTCAAGCTAGGCTATGTACTGTACGCTTTAATTTAAACTTCTAGTCTTTGAGACTCAGAAACCTAAGTTATGATTTTAGTTGTGATTTGACTGAGAAATCTCTCAGTTTATATAGTAAAATTTGTTTTTGTTGACACTTAAAGTGTCTTTTGCATGCACTTAATGACGCCTCGCGTCAATTATTATTATTATTATTATTATTATTATTATTATTATTATTATTATTATTATTATTATTATTATTATTATTATTATTATTGTTTTATTATTATATATATAATTGATACTTGCCATTTGTTAGAGACTCAAGTGCAATTTATGCTTTGACGCTTGGCGTCTACAAAATCTGCTACTTGTTACTAAATTATTATGACGCCTTGCGTCATTGATAACAATAATAATTTTTAACTCTTTCCCAGCGGCTTTCCTTTTTAGGTTTTAAAAGATTTTTTTTAAATATATTATGTTTATTACAGTCTGAAATTTAATAATTAAATGTTATTTTTTAAAAAAAGTTAAACACCGTTAGATAAGATTACAGAAGACGATTTGGGATACATATATCCCATATTATATGGAAACTTTTAAATTCAGCCGTTTTTAAACTTCTGCTGGGACGTATGTGTCCCAGCTGCTGCGAAAGGGTTAAATTAGACCTAGAGGGCATAAATATAATTTTTAAATATTAATTAATTAATTTAATTTAAAACATTTTTTGGAGGAGTTTTGTGGGATATCCAATTATTAAGTGGTTAGATTATAACTATTACATCAATAATAATCAAAAATACAAAATCACCAGCGAGTCAATAAGTATATCAAATAAAATTAATATTATCAAATTATCAAATCATAAAATCAAATTGTCTTCACATTTGTCATATAAATCACATTTATCATCAAATTTTTGTCATTTTAATCGAATCAAATTGTCATTATTAATTCTGATTCGTTTTCAGTTTCTTTACATTGATTTTCAATATGGACATTTATTCGATATTAATTATTTCGTATTTTATAGTATTTGTTTAATTCGGATGTTTCAATTTTCTTGTTATCCAACATTTATTAATATTAATATTAATATTATTATTATTATTATTATTATTATTATTATTATTATTATTATTATTATTATTATTATTATTATTATTATATTATTATTAATAACAAACAAATAATTTTCTTAACACAACATCATTCCAGTCCGAAAGAGTTTAACATATCTGAAGAAGTGAGTAAATATAGTTGAAAATGTAATATAAAATATAATTCAGATTTATACTATCGATGGAGTGTCTTTAACCCCAGAGGATTTGGTGGCACTAGGCAAGGGGTGTTACACCATTAAGGTAATAAAATGTTACACAATTAATTTTTCAGTTCAATACAATAATTTTATAAGTTTTCTTTTACTAATAGCAATAGAAAATTTTCATCAAATATAAACCATAAAAGTGATTGAAAATTCATTGTTTTGATGTCAATATTTAATTAGATTTTATTTTGTGATGAATTCTAAAATTAACAATAATAATAATAATAATAATAATAATAATAATAATAATAATAATAATAATAATAATAATAATAATAATAATAATAATAATAATAATAATAATAATAATAATAATAATAATAATAATAATAATAATAATAATAATAATAATAATAATAATAATAATAATAATAATAATAATAATTTCAGCTGTCCGAAGATTGTATAACGAAAGTAAATAAGAGTCGTTCCTTGGTTGATGAGATCGTTGCAGAAAATAAAGGCAAGAATTTTATGAAATTTTGTAAAATTTTCATTATTCTAGTTGTATATGGAATCACTACGGGATTCGGGAAATTTTCTGATGTGATAATTGATATTTCTAAAATGAGGTTAGTAGGAATCATTCATGGGAGGATCTCTATTATTATTCAATGTGAATAATATTTGTTTGTTTTGTTTACACCTGTTTATTTTGAATCGTTCAATGTGAATTTTATGTGATAAGGAAACATTTTAAAATATAATTTGCTCTTATATTTTCATATTTTTTATCCTCCCAAATTAATTAAGTGTTCATTTAGAGAATTGCAAGAATCTCTAATTCGATCCCATTCAGCTGGTGTTGGGAGCCCGATGAATGTTGAACAAGCCAGGATGATGCTCGCCTTGAGGATAAATACATTGGCAAAAGGGTACAGTGGTATCACCATTGAAACCCTTGAGAAGTTGGTCGATGCATTCAATGGTTTCTTTTAATGTTTATTTTAATTTTCTGAGAGCTAATTGGACAAAAATATCTTAATACGTAAATAAAAGGATTACACTGCCTTATTTTTTAAAACTATAAATAGTTCTTAATTTCAGAAAGGGATTCTTCAGTGTTGCTTTATTTGATTTTAATCCAAATTTACAGTTGAAAATAAAAGCCTCGCATAAACCTCTTAAAGGATTTTGTCTATAAATATCAAAATAAATTGGTTTAGTACTGCACATTTAGGATGGACTGAGAGAGAGGAAATAGGCGGGAAAGAAAAACAATTTAATATAATATCTGTTGCATCTTATTATAAGGAGGCATTCCGGCCTTTCTCGTAAGGAGGAAAAGAATAATGAAATTAATGTTACATTGTCTCCGTCTACCATGCATCTAATAACTCTTAATTCGTACCTTCAAATACAAGAATATACGTAATCAGACTAGGATAATAATTAAAATAGCTTTATTGTTGAATCTTTGTACATTTTGACTGTCGCATATTTCACTTAATGTCCTATATAGAGAGATTCAATAATAATTTCTTTTTAAAAAAATAGTATTTTTATACAGTAATCAGACACTTTATCCAAGCTTATTATTAATAATAATAGTATTTTTATATTAACAAGCATTCAAAAATATTGAAAATCATAACATTTTCAGTTGGTATTGTACCATGGATTCCTCTTAAAGGCAGCGTTGGAGCATCTGGAGACCTGGCTCCATTGGCCCATCTTGCACTTGGATTGATGGGAGAAGGAAGAGTTTGGAGTCCTAAAACAGGATGGACAGATTCAAAACATGTTTGTGTTTATAATTAAAATTACGTTTTTAAATTGCATTTTCACCTCCATCAAATAAACATTAAAGCTATATTTAGGGTTTTCAAAACGGGATCCCGGGATCCCGAATCCCGGGAATATAGCCTTTTTTCAATCCCGGGATCCCGGAAAAAATTGATTGGGATCCCGGGATTTTGTTCCTGTTTTTTTTTGGGATTACGAATCTTCTGTTGAAAATATCTCCACTTTTTTTGAATATAATTCAGTTTCAAAGGAAAAATTGAAGAGTTTTTTTTATGATTCGACGGAATGAATTGAAGATTCGGATATGAAAAGCTCCAGTTTAAAAAACCCAGAAAGTTCCACGTTTTTCTCTATTGAATCTTCAAGTTAATGCCGAAAAGCTACAAAAATACCTTGCCCCCCGTTTTTTATTCTGAACTTGCTCTTGTTTCTTTTGTATAATTTATAATTGAAAAATTTGTCGTGCATTTTCTGGATTGAAAAAATTATCTGAACTGTAAATCTTTGACAGTGATTCAAACCTTGAATTTCAAAGCTAGTATATTTTGATAACTATGGCTTAAAATGATTATTAAATTGATGTTTTATTATTTTATTGTGAAATAATTATAATCATTTTTTAAAAAATGTCAGACGTCTGGAAATACTACAAAAAAGATGGTAACGATCATGGAATTTGTAATGAATGTTTTAGCAAATTGAAAACCAAAGGAGGTTCAACAAAAGGTTTATGGACTCATTTAAAGACCACATATCCAGACGTGTTGAAAAACAGCCAAGCAACCTCAACAAAAAGGAAAAATTATTCAGATCTTGAACCCACAAAGAAATCAAAAAGCAGTCATTCAATAGATTCGTATTTTTACAAAGAAACACTCGGTGAGATTTTGGCGAAATTTGCAGCGAAAGATGGTTTTTCTATACACGCAATTTTGAATTCCGAGGGTATACGAGAATACATCAGATTGAAAAAAATGGAAATGCCCAACAGTCTATCAACTGTAGCAAGTTTAATCTATTAATTCTATGAGCACAAAAAAGGTGAAACTATTCAAAAATTGAAAAAGAGACTGGAAATTGGTGGAAAATATTCAATAAGCATCGATGAATGGTCAGATTGTCAACAACGCAAATATTTGAATATTACATTACACGAGCCTGAAGAAGACATTGTTTTGGGGTTGAAACTCGTGGAAGGATCATGTAACGCTGAAAGGACAACTGAACTTGTCACAGAATTTTTAGATGAATTCAAATTGGATTTGGAAAATGATATTGTAGCATCCAGCAATGATGGAGCTGCAGTAATGGTGAAATATGGAAAACTCAACAAAAATATTTCTCAAGTCTGCTACAATCACGCTATTCATAATTCTGTGGTAAAAGTTTTCTATGAGAATAAATCAACTCAGGTTGATTCAGAAAGTGGTCAAGAAATTGGGGTCGTAGAAGACGAAGATGACACAGAATATGAGGAATCAAAAAGCAGAGATGCATTTTTCAATGATTTGGATTCAGAACCAGATTACACAGAGATTCAGAGCATTAGTGAGGTGTTAAATCAAACTAGAAAAATTGTCAAGTTCTTTAAATATTCGTCTGTTCGCAAATCAATTTTTCAAAAGCATGTATTGGAACAAGAAGGCAAAAACTTAAACCTAATTTTGGATTGTAAAACAAGGTGGAAATCTACAGATCATATGGTTGCACGATTCATAAAGCTTGAGAAACCCATCAATGATACGCTAATAGAAATTGGACGAGAAATTTTACCCAAAGAACATTTCAGTATTCTGACAGTAATTAGTCAAATACTTGCACCTGCTGCTGAAGTAATTAATGAGCTAAGTAAAAACAACAGTAACTTGTTAACTTCTGAAGGTTCGATTGCATACTTATTTGAGACCCTGAATGAAAATCCACATCCGCTTGCTGCAGAGCTCGTCTCAGAATTGAAAGACAAACTTTTAGCAAGACGAAACAAAAAAGTTGTGTCTTTGTTATATTTCCTTCACAATGGTACATATGCAAAAAGAAATAAGTTCTTGGAGTATTCAAGCAAAGAAGAAGTTAAATCATTTGCCGAACAATTACACCAGAAGTTTTCTTTAAACAATAAAGAAAAAGAAACCTCAAGCTCGGGCTCAGGCTCAGAAGACGAAGCACAACCTGACAAAATTATGCAGAGAGAAAATAAGCTACAGGAATCAATTAACAAAGTTTTGAATGCAAAGAAAGTTTTAAATAAAGTTTCTATAAAAAATGAGATGTCACAATATGAATGTTCTGGTGCTAAATCTGCAAATTTGGAAAAGTTATATGAATCTTTATTGACAATAAAATCAACATCAACAGCTTCTGAACGAATTTTTTCCATACCTGGATTCATTTGCTCAAAAATTCGAAATCGAATGTCAACAAGAATGCTGAACGCTTTAGTATTTTTACGATATTATTTTTTAAAGAAAATCGAAAGGTAGATGTTTAAATAAGCTTAATTTACAATAATTTATGTAAAATCTTTAGTTTTGATATAATAAAAAAATATTTGGTATATAAATTTAGAAAAAATATAAAAATTTATTTTGAAAAAATAAAAATCCCGGGATCCCGAATTTTCCGAATCCCGGGATTTTTGGAAACCCTAGCTATATTGATTTTATTATTAATAAAATTTAAGTTCATAAAATAAATGAAATAGAGATTTATTTTCATTATTTTTAAAAGTATTTCTCTTCATTTAACAAGAAAAATATTCAGAAAATTGTACGCCAAATATAGCTATTATGAAGACGCTTATTCAGCATTATATGCGTCATTGTTTTATTTTGATTGATTACTCCATTTCCAAATTGAATTTGCTATAAGGAGAACAATATATAATGTGCTCAATACATACAGAAATACGTGCTAGTGCCATAAAATAATAATTGTATATTTTTCACAAAAAAAAGCTGTAATGAGATTGAAGTATAATTTACAGAAATTAATTTTTAGTTCGTTCTTAGCATATAAATAGAATAAAAGTAAGTTCCCACATTTCATTTATCTTTAATTAGTGTTCGACTATAAATCAAGTCTTTTTTAAACTCTCATTTCGTCACTGCTTTTTTACAGAAACTTTACTGACTACTCGTCGGAATAAAGCAAGAATGAAAAAGTATATTTAAAGAGTAAAAATCAAATAGATGTGATGACATTAAATAACAGTCTTTTATGAATTCAAAATCCTTTATTATTCAAATATTTGTGTTTTGTAGTTATTGCTAAATATTTCAGGCCTTGGCTGCTTGTGGACTCACTCCATTGAAACTTAAAACTAAAGAAGTAATTTTTTATTAAATCTCAAAAATTCCCACTCAAACACACGCTTTACGATATATTTTGACCGATTTCTTCCCAGATATTTTTTTATTTTAATAATAAATCATTTCAGTTTTTGACTATTTTATAACTTTATTTTATAGTTGTAAAATGTTTATAAACAATCTGTCAACAAAAATTTAAATAAAAATTAAAAATTAAAAAAACTTGATAATTCAAAACACACGCAAACAACAACTACAGCAATCTACACATCAACAATTTTCCACGCAAACAATTCAAAACATTAAAAACACATTTGCATACAGCATTTTGCAAATAAATTTTTGGATCCGATGACAACAATACTTCACATATTACACATTCCCAATTATTTTTGCAAAAAAATATATAAAATTTTAAAATCAAATATACAGTAGCTACACTCTTATCCGCCAAAAACGGGACTGTGAAAAAAGGAGGGGTTTCTAGAAAATTGTGGCTTTTAGAGTAAAAACTAATAAAATTTATTAATAAATCCAGTAAAACATTTATTACTTTATTATAAAAATGGCGGTTATTTGAGTTTGGAGGATAAGAGAGTAGTTACTGTACGTATTTTAGTCGTATAGACTTTATTGTGCTCACTTATATTAGTCGATCCCTTCATTAGAAAATTTTCACAAACTAGAGTACTGTGAGGAAGGGAAAAAACTTAAAGTTTATTGTACAAAGCAAGACGGCCCTTCTGCTTATATTACGAGCACAGCTCAAGCATTCAAATAATGTAATTTCCAAGTTATTTTCAAATAGGCAGCTGATAGAAAATCAGGCTGCAGCACATAACTGATAAAGTAAATTTTAGGTGATTCAGACAGGATATTGAGACATTAATTAAGGGTAAACTATTAAGGCAGAGCATCAGAGCAAGCATTGAGACAAGAGACTGAAACATGAAATTTGGGCTATCATGTAAGCGGCATGACATCTATTGCATGTAAATTGATGAGCGCAATCCAACCGGAGGTTTATATACTGCGTACCTTATGCGAGTTAAAAACGATCTAATATTAAAATATAAAATTCCCAATTGCTTGATTATCTTCCTTTTATCATCCGTAAAACATACACTATTAATATAATTTCTATCGCTGTCCGATTTTTTCTATTTAATTAACTGAATAATTTATTTAATTAATTTGCAATGTGTAGATTTTTCTATCCTCTAACTGATAAGAAAAGGAAAATTGTCAAAACATATCATAAAACGTATGTTTGAGTGGTGATTTCTTATAATTAAATCATTGCCATGTTTATTTTATTATTTATTTAATTATTTATTTTTATTATTATTATTATTATTATTATTATTATTATTATTATTATTATTATTATTATTATTATTATTATTATTATTATTATTATTATTATTATTATTACTATTATTATAAATATTATCAGGGTCTATGTCTAATAAACGGTACTCAATTCATTACATGTATTGGTGCAGAAGGTTTATAAAGAAATTTCCTTATTAATCCTTTATATATATTTGTATATATATCATAGCTTTGGCTCGAGCTTCAAATATTGCTCGACAAGCCGATGTTATTGCAGCCTTAAGTTTGGAAGTTCTTAAAGGAACTACGAGAGCTTTTGATACAGGTTAAATAAAACTTATTTATTTTCAATTAAAAATACTGTTACAGCGATTCATGAAGTCCGACCTCACTCTGGTCAAATTAAAGTGGCCCGTCGACTGAGAGCATTGCTTCACAATAGTAAATATCCATCAGAAATTTCTGGTAGGTTTTTTATTACTCAAAATAGTTTAACTAAGAATGTTCTAATTGAAGAAAGCCACAGATTTTGTAGTAAAGTTCAGGATGCTTATACCTTGCGGTGTTGTCCCCAGGTTCACGGAATTGTCCTCGATACGCTGGATTTTGTCAGAGGAATCCTCACAACGGAAATGAACAGCGCAACAGATAATCCTGTGAGTTTGATTTTCAATATTATATAAATAGGGTTACAATTTTATTAAGGTTGAGAGTCACTGCCGTTTCAGTTTTCATAGTATATGTACCTGCACAAAACAATATACTAAAATTATAAACAATTTTTTAATTTATTTATTTTTAATGTTTTAATACCTGAAAATGGATTAGAAATCGTACTAAAAGAAATAATGAATATTTTTTAAAGAATTTATTTTTATTTTGAAATAAATTATATTTTGTGGATTTCAAAATATAATGAATCTAACTATATTTTTATCGTTAATATAAATATGGATACTAAATCTATAATATTATATATTAAATGTTATGTCTTATTTTATACATATTTTATTCATATTTTTTATTCGTTGAGTAAATTCAAAGGGTTAAAAAGGTTTTCCAACATTTTATTATTCAAACAAAACTGTTAAAGAAAACTTGAAGAATTCAATAATACATTTTCCTATTCTGAGCTATATCATCATATTGTAATCATACACATACTATTTAATATATAATAATAATATATTAAAGATAAATCAAAAATTAGATTTATCTTACACCCCCTCAATAAAAACATTTTACCCATAGTTTTAAATTCTCTCAACCATTCGATATTTCTTGTAACATTCCTTCCATAATTCATTTTGACGACCTAGCTTCTATCATTCCTCTTATTTATGATTGTCCCTGACCCGTTATATCTGTCATCTTGTTTTGTATCTATATCTTTCTTTAACAAAACTTTATCTTAAAATCCGAATTCTCGATTTGTTCGTGCTGCACTTTTGTAAATAATTTTATGTTCATTATTTGTTATCTTTTGATTTTTGATTTGTCTTTCCTTTTTTTGTATTTTCATATATTAATTTGGGTTTATATTATCATTTCCGACTAATGTCCTTTCTCTAAATAATTTGCATATGAACTCGAATATTCTATTTTCATTTTATGTTTTTCTGGTAGTGTTTTTATTAGATTGGATTCAAATGTTTTGTCTCTATCACTCTACATTAGTCTTGGTACACAAAATCGTAATGTCCAATTATTTCTTAATATGTTTGCAGTCGCATTTTTATCATGTGTTGACACTGCATATAACGAAATATATCAACTGAAAAAAATTCATAATCGCTAATATATATTTCTTACCATTGATTATAGTTTTAAATGGACCACAAGAATCAATTTATATCGTTTCAAAAAATGCTTGATTTTATGCTACATTATCGTCTCTTTGGTGCGCGTTGCTATTGTTTTTTTATTTTAACAGTTTTCACAATTATGTATTACTTTTTCAATCGTTTCATTCTTATTTCTCATATCAAAATTAGAAGATTTATAATTATTAACTTTCGTTACTTTTTTAGTAATAAAACATTTTTACTTTCTTTGCGGGATTTTCAATTTTTGTACTTTATATAGTCATTCACAACACTGTAATCTCGCTTCCATTTGCACTTTTCAATTCCAAAATGTTTTTTACTATTTTTGGTTTTGCTAATTTTTCTATAATATCATATTCAATTACACAAATTTTAGCACCTGTGTCAAGCATACATCTAGTTTTATATTGTTTATCTCAATTTAAACACTTGTTTTCCCACCAACATAGTCATAACTAATAAAATTCATCTTCCTGTCTAATTCACAAATTCCGGATTGAATTTTAAAAAGAGTATTTTTTAGTGGGTTGGTGACTGGAGGTGTGAGTATTTCCTTACAATTTATATACTTATTTAAATTACCTTGTTATCAGTATTACATATCGTATTATTACAATTATTAATATTTTTTAAATTAAAATTAAAATCACAATCATTCAACTCCATACAAACTATGCTGCAAACATTACTTACATTCAATGGATTGCCCCATTTACTTCTCCTAATGATGTGGTCTTCATCTTTGATTGGATAATCGAAATCTTCTCCAACTGCTTCTAAATATCTGTGATTCGAATATATAATCTTTTGATCCATCTAGTAAAATTGATATTTGAAATGACCATTTTTTTACAATTGTTGCAGTTCACATATCTCCTGTTTCTCTAGATGCCCAACACCTTTTTGGCTATATTCATTGCTGGTTTGATTTTGTGGAAATTTTTGCTGCTTATTGTATCTAAAACCTGGTCTTTTGCTTCCTTTCAATGCTCAAAATTTGAATGTCTTTAACTGAAACCATTATTGTACTGGTTATTCTGTGTTCTATATTGAACCTTGTATTGATTCTGTCCCATTGTTGTGGCCTTTGCATAACTTTTAATTGATTTTTATGTTGAATAGCGACGATATTTTCTGTCTCTTCATCATTTTTTACATTTCTTTCTTTGACTTCATCAACAATTTTTAGATCTAACAATTTGATATATTTTTTAATATCTGGATCTACCAGTGCAATTTGAATAAAAATATCATTAAATCTTCTTCATTTAAATTATGTCTAAAAATACTTTTTACATACCCATCTATTTTTCTGAAAAAATCATTACCCGAATCCGATCCTCTTCTGTATGCTAAAGCAGCATTTAAATCATTTACTATGTTAGCCGGTTTCACGAATGCTGTTTGCATTCTAATCTTTTAATTTTCTTCATTGTATATTGCTTCGTATTTTCTTTTAATTTCAATTGACAAAAAACTTTAATGAAAATACCACGATATTCCTCGGCTGTTTCCGTTAATTCAAAGAATTTTTCTGTGTCATCAACAAAGTTGAAAATTTTGGTGGCTTGATGAATTAAAGCATTGGTGTGGTCGCTATTATAAGGTTGCTTAAATGCTTATTTTTATTTATTGAGTAAATTCAAAAGATTGAAAAAGTTTTCCAAAAGGTTTTTTTAAAAATATTACAATGCATTATTGAATTATCTACTTATTATTAGGAAGTTTGTTTTAATAATAAACAATCTTCAAAAATCTCTATTTTCATAATTTTTGCCGAACCTTTCTCTCGACTGAAATCTGGAAGTAAAATGAAAAATTTTGATAATCTGCAAGAGTTGTTGGAACATTTTAAATTGAAAAAAGTGCCGATCATGTTAAAAATATTATAATATTCAAACCAAAATAAATATTTGTTATTTTTAATAACGCATATGTAATTTAATTAAAATTTTAATAAAATTAATTAAATATTAAATGTTACAGGCACTACACAGTTTAGGATTAATTTTTGGTAATTTTGAGTTTTCATAATTTTTTATGAAAATTTAATGTGTTTAAATTAGAAAGAAAACGTGTAAATCCAAAAAATGGAAAACGTCTAATTAAAACGTCAATCCATTGAAAATACACAATCAATTAAATCATTTCTTTAAGAATCAGAACAATCATTATTCGAAAACGGTAGTAACAACGAACAGTATGTTAAAACTTGTGATGACAATCAAAAAGTTATCTAATATAAAGTTACCATATATTTTTTATTTGAATGCGGGACATGTTCAAATCAAAATTTTAAAAACTGCTTAACATATTAGCGAACAGAACTTTGTTAAATTATTTATTTGTGGGTTAATATAATGCATTTTTTTCTATAAAAATTGAAAATATACAAAATATCATTTGTACTACAAGTGATTTGATACCACATTTATTTATGCTTAATAGGAAAGTGCTATCTTATATGAAGTAGAGAAAACAGAAAATTTGTGAAAATGTTAAACCTTAACATGTGTAATGTAGGACACTTTCTAGGACTGTTTTCAGTGAGAGTCAAACAACTCAAATTTGGGACGTCTACTCATTTAATTCTAATATCAGGACAAAAAATATCTTGTGTTAGGCCTGGTTGCCACTTTTGTTATAATTAAGTAATTTTGTGGTTTCTATTATGTTTATTTTATTTGATCTATGAAATTTCTTAAAGAAATTATTTTTACAAACCGGTGAAATTCTTTTAGAAACTAGTGATTTATAAATATTGCGCCTCCAACGGATATAAAAAACGGTTATGTAATATAGTAGTTAATTACTATTTAGTCTTCCACACAGTCATATTGTATCTGACGGGGGCACATCCATCTCTTAATGATAGTTTTTATGTTGTATTCTCTAGTATTTTACACGACTCACTGTTTTCAAGTCTTGCTTATTTCCTACCTAAATTTTATTTTAATATTTTTTACAACGAATTTAACATACAGAAAAAGCAATTAACAAATAAATATTAATCACTACAATCCTACAAAAGTACACTTGATTGGATACACCTGTCAGATGTATATGGTCTGCCTTTTTTACATTTTGGGTTTTCCTTTCTTAAAACAAAGGTTATCAACGGTTTGCCTCATTCTTGATCACCTTGATTGATATAATCCATTAAAAATGAAGTCTTTATTAATTATTAGTTGGTATTTCCTGAAAGTGGAATGATAGTTTCGGCCGGCAATTTCCACGGTGAATATCCGGCTAAGGTTCTTGATTACCTCGCTATCGGTATCCATGAATTAGCAAATATGTCAGAAAGAAGAACGGAAAGATTAGTAAACCCAGGTAAAATTAGTTATTGTTTAAATTAATACATCTGACACAGAAATTAATCCGTTCACATAGCTTACAGTGGTTTACCCGCATTTCTCGTGAAAGACGGTGGGTTGAATTCTGGATTCATGTTGGCACATGTAACGGCCGCAGCACTAGGTTGGTAACAATTTTAAATTTATTATTAAAACATGATATTAGGTTGTTTAATAAAATGTAATAAAATGTAAAATACGAAAAAAAACCTTATCAAAAGTCTGAGTGTAATTTGTCAAATGGGTGTGAATTGAGTGTTGATCTAAATAATAGTAAAAATGGATATAAAAAATTGAGCCTAAATATGTGTTAGTATTGCCGTACTCTGAAGATTTTACAAATTATAAAAGGAAGTTAAGTAAACAGATGTTAAATTTAGAGTATAAGATCGTCTCTAATTCGTGTAAGGTACGCAATATGTTTATTAATAAATCAAAAACTCCGTTTGGATTGTGTTCTGATCTCGTTTGTCAATTTACATGTAATGGGTGTAATGCTATATACATTGGAGAGACTTCCCGTCATCTCTGTATTCGAGTTCTAGAGCATTGTCGATTGAAGGGTTAGACTAATATTAGTGAGCACAATAGAGGCTGTAAAAGTGAAATAGGAATGTCTGATTTTAGAATTTTGTTGAAAAGTTTTAATAATTATTGGGAACGCGTGATATGTGAAGCATTGTTGATAAAGTCATTGGATCCAAAGATTAATGTGCAAAGTGCTGTGAATACGAATGTTTTGAATGTTTTTAAATAGTTTACGTATGTTAAATCATGTTTATGTATTGTTTTTTAAAAATAAAAACATTTTTTTAATATTATTAAAATAATTGAAATTTTAAATTACATTAATTTTTTTAAAAAAATTATAATATAAATAAAATTTTAAATTAATTAAAAGTTATTTGAATATATTTTATAAATATTTATTTATTAAAAAATTAAATTAATAAAAAATAATTTGTTTAAATTAAATGTTAATTCATAAAATTTTTAGTTGGTTTTGAGTACCTGAAGATGATAGTTATGGTATCGAAATATATCGTACAAAAAGATTTTTATTGGCAATATCTTTTAATTAAATCGTTGCCAAATTTATTTAATTATTTATTTATGAAAACCTTATCATTTAAAATATTTGAAACAGTAGGAGTCTTCAATATTTCAGTCTTCTAGTTGATAATATTGGATAAAATTAGTTGTCAATGAAATTTGCAATTAATAATTATTTATTTTATTCTAAAGAGTGTTGTTACGAATAACGACAAATTCCAGATTACATAAATTTTTATTTATCAACACTCGTTGAATTAAATGTGAAAAACACTAGAAATCGAAATGTTACAATGTTCAAGAAGAGTGATGGAAGATGGTGGAGTTTAGTTAAATGTTGCGGATTAAGGATCGAGATGTTGTGGGATACAGGAGCATCTGTTTCGATAATGTCAGAGGTCATTTGGAAGAAGTGTGGCAGTCCAGTGTTAAAGCCGTTAAATATTTAGATCTAACCCTATATCATGTTTAAGGGAGTTTACAGCTGTGATTCGTTGGAGCAACGTGAGTCAAAATGTAACAATACTTGTAGTTAAAGATTTGAATCCAGGTGCAAAATTTCGGGCAATTATTTATGGTGGTCGATAGAGGTTTGACTGTAATTTTAAATCTTCTAAATGACCGAATAATCGATTTTCAAATAATCGAGAGTCTAGTGTTAAAAACATTTTACAGATCTTGTAAGAATCTCAAGATTTTCATTCATAATTTGAATCGAAAACTGAATAATATCAACTTGAGTAAATGTTATTCTTAATACAGAGTCGGTTTATATATAAATGTGTAGTTCTCTTTCTTTTACTGATGACAAAGTACTAAATAAATTATTCATCTTTTGAATGATTTATATTTGTTATACAATGTGCATGCCGCAAAACATAATGCGCAGCAGGTTAAACACCATAGCTGTTTATTAAATTGTCAACTTTCCCTAAAGATCAGAATTGTCTAAAAATGAAAATTTATAAACTATAAGAAAAATTGAATTTGACGAAGATAAACCTAATTACATGCCTACTATTGAGGCTTATTCCTAAGATTTACAATAAACGTTTAGTGGTTAGTTGACAAACGATTCTGAATTAAACTTATTATTTTAAAGAACACACATTCATCCCAACAGTCCAGATACAGGCAGCTTCACAGTAACGGCTTTTCTCAATAATGCAAATTCACCTCCTATATGGTTTAGTTTTAAGTGCTTTCAATATGCCTTGTTCGTTGTTCAACAGATTTGGTTTATATAGATTCCTTTTCCCTTCTTTTTCAACAACATCCATAATATTTCGAAAAACCTTTGAAAGTGTTGAATTTAATTCTGGATCGGATTGGGAAGTCATAGTTTATCGGTGTTTGTATATATTGGGGGCTTATCAATTTGGCTTTGATCATTTGATTGCTGGATAGTGTTGTCCCATTTAATTTGGTATGCAATACGGAAAAGAGCCGTTTTAAAATTGAGCAAGGTGGTGTCATCGATTTTTCTGTTTAGACTGAATTTTGGTCCCAGTGACCGCAATTTTTTATCCTCATCTGATTACTCGGTTATTAATTCATAGTTTTGTTTGCTCATTGAAGAGTCTTCGTTTTCATTTTCATTCAAAGTTTGTGTTTGTTCGCTCGTATTGATGTCATCTCAGCGATAGTAACACATATAAAAAGATTAGTCGCATGTCACCAAACACTTATAATAATAATAATAATAATAATAATAATAATAATAATAATAATAATAATAATAATAATAATAATAATAATAATAATAATAATAATAATAATAATAATAATAATAATAATAATAATAATAATAATAATAATAATAATAAAAAGAAGAATAATAACAATACTAAACAAAATAATAACATTTTTAACTAAAATATTTCTAACATTAATTATAATAATAACAGTATTTTTTTTCCAAATATTTACCCTCGACAGATATATGATACGTAAGATAATATAAGGTGAGATCATGAGGTGTTAGTAACAGAAATGATTAAATTTATGTCGGAGGAGATTGGAACCCATGTTTTTATGAAAGTCTCATTACTATTCGTGAACTATTATCATCATGCAACTAAAGGTACTTAAACAATAAATAAGGACGTTACTCGCCGAAATGAAAGGAGCGTTAAATTAATATTACTGTAGTTTAGAAATTGAACTAGAATTTATCGGACAGGTTTATAAAAGGAAATTATTCTAAAAGAAACCTTTAGATCCAAATAATTATGAAGCATTGGGGAAAGATGGAAGTTATATTCATGAATCAATCGGTCACAAGTATAAGTTTGTTGATTATGAGAAAAAACTCCGTACTCAAAACATCGAAAGCTATAACAATAAGGATAAATATAGACTTAACGACGCTAAAGGTGTTAAGGAAATTTAGGATCTTTTATCGTTGAAATTTTAAATTAATTGTTTTGATGTTATACTATTTCAATGTTCAAATTTAATAATTTGAAAACAAATTTTTTACCTTATTTTTTTTGTTCTATCAAAATAAAGTTGATGCCTATAACAGCCAAAAATATTGTTGATCTAAGGTGTTTTATTATTTATTAAATATTTTATACTAGAACATATTAAAAAGAAAAATCAAATTAGTTACTGTATTTAATGAGTAGTATGTAAGTCAAAAGGGCGACAAAGAATATTCTTCCTCTCTAACTGTCGATGTCGGTTGCGAATATTCCATTATAGTTTTTAAACCCCATTTTTCTTATGCTATAGTTTCCGATGCATATTTGCCTTTTCCTAACTTACATATTTCTTCTACAGGTTATATATAAATTAAGAAAGTGGTTATATATTATCAAAATTTTAAAAACTCAATTTTACCTGAATGATGTTAAACTTGATAATAAATTCAGTTATAACACTCGCTTCCATCTAAAGATTTATTTGCATAACATAGATTGATAACTCTTAAATATATTGCACAATTACTAACTCATTAGATTTGGATACGCAATATACAATAACTAATTAACACTTTGTCTTTGACCTTTAATGCATTATCATTACTAATCCAATTAACATTTGAAGTTTATGGATGAATAACCATCCTAGACCTAGAATTATCATTTATCTTTAATTTTAGAAGATAAATTAAAATGTTGTATTTTAGTATCAGAAAATAAAGTTCTTACTCATCCTTCAAGTGTAGATTCGTTAACAACAAGTGCTGGGCAAGAGGATCATGTCAGTATGGGAGCTTTTGGTGCCCGTAAAGCATTGGAAGTCGTGTCTAATGTAGAAAGCGGTTTATTTAAGTATAATTGTTATGTAAAATAATATATTATTTCCAGTACTGGCCATAGAATTACTTGCAGCCGTTCAAGCTTTGGAGTTTTTAAGACCGCTGAAGTCAACGGAACCTTTAGAAGCAGTTGCAAGATTAATTAGAAACGTCATAAAGTATAAAAATTTTTCAATTCATCTATTTTAATATTAATAAAAATTTCAGGCCTTTGGATAAAGACAGATTTATGTCACCAGATATTGAGCTGGTTGTGAGTATCTTAAGATCTGGAGAAGTATGGAATGTCGTAGAGCCGTTTATTGAGAGTTTTGAGACTTACAGATTACCAGATTTGTGGGTATCTAGTCCAACGACAACATCTTTGAAAAGAGTGATTAATGTTAGTGGAGGGAAAAAAAGAAAAGCATCTGTATCAAAATCTTCAAGTTATATAAAGCCAAAACGATCCGTTACGTCAGAATGAAGGAATTACTAGTTTTATATATTTAATATTTTCCGTGGAATTAATAAACAAATGGATTTTTAAGTTTTTATTATATTTTATATTCCCAATGTCTAATTAATCATCGTGATCTTTTCTGTAATCCTACTTAAGATGAAAATGAAAAAGAAATACATCTCGAAATGGAAAACTTAATTGAAGTGGATCGCGAGGAAACCTATTGTAAACCAGCTAGAATTAAAGGTATTTCCCAAATCCTGAAATTTCACAGGTTTTCACAAGGTTTTCTTGTTAACCTTGTTGAGCTCCGTGTTGTTTCAACATTCATTAAAATATGAAGTTAAAAAGAAAAACACTACTCAAAATCTCCATTGTTGCTTCTATGTAGCAATTACAGCTTGATATTCCACATTCATTTACAACACAACCACTTAGGGACGTACATTCTGTATTTCAATTTTCTTTGTAGCTTTAACCATATCAAGCAGGGGTAATCTTATTTTCTTTAATTTGCTATTAAATGAATGCATTATAAGGATGTATTTCTGATTACCAAATTTGTACACAAATTTTGACACGGTTTCTAAAAGCGCCGAAAATAATGGAATTCCATTAAAATTCCTTTAATAAGTCTGAATCTGTCGTGAAATTATTTTTCCACACAGGATTTATCTTGGACTAAACAGAGTTAAACTCTTTTAAAAGTTGACATAGTTAAACTTTTCAACATTCAAACTCTCATTTATTTTCATTTAGTTGTCAACGTTATATCAATGTTAAATTAAAAAAAACAATGGTGAACAGTTGAAAACTAAATGAAATATTAAACTAATAAAACAAATCAAAGGTGAACAAAAAGATAAATTTTTGTCTTGTTATTTACTTGTTTTAAACTGAAACAGAGTTTCAATTGATTTTAACGGTCTTTAAATGATGCAAAGTATGTGAAAAAGAAATACATGTTGTTTACAGGAAAATTCAACAAACTATAATTTAAACTTTACGGAAAGAAAATTGACTGGGGGGTGACAGAAATAAATTAAAATAAAGGAGGCCTTGGTCCATTTATAAAAAGACTCATAATGGCTATTAATAATGGCAGGAATGTCATAAATAAGTTATTTCCAAAATTATGATTCATGAAAAATGCATTCATATTTATAAAAGTAAGCTCTAGCGCAGTGATTCTAAATCTTTTGGTATTGAGGGAACACTTTGTTCTCTCAAAGTTGTTGGCGTAACACCTGGGGTCCTTTCAACTAAGTACTGATGAACGAAGGTTTAAGATTTGCGCGAAGCGCAATACCTACCTAAACATTATGGTTGTTGTTGCTGAGAAGGAAGAGGAGCCTACACCGTGAGAATTGTTTTGTAAAAGTAACCGTGAAATTGCAATTTTAAAATATTTTAATGTAAAAATGAAACTAAATTGAATTCTGAAATACCATATATTTCTGAATATCTAAATTCGGAGGAACACTTCTCCTGATTCTACGGAACACTAGTGTTCCGTTGAACATCGGTTAAGAACCATTGCTCTAGTGAGCCAATATTCAAGTCTTTTAAGAAAATGTGATAATTATTAAAATGTAAAATTAACATTTACTGTGTGACCTTGAAATTTAAAAATGTTTTACTTTATTTTTATTACGTTATTTTTATCTCTTATTTATTATTAATTTGGTTCTGAAATATTCAGAAACAGTTAATTAACAAATGATTATCTTTTAAATAAATCTATTAAATTAAATTCATTATAAAATCTATATTAATTAAAAGGTAAAATTAATATAATCAAATGAAATTTAGAACACTAAAATTTCAAAGTCATACTAACAGATGAAAATGCTTGTGATGAGACTCAATTTTTTAGTATTATTGTGCAGGTGAAAAAATAGGTTATGAATAATTTGAAATTCTTACTGGCAATAATTCTAAGATTTAATAGAATAAAGGTTGATGTTAATGAATGGTTCGCAATAATGGAAACTAGCGAATAACTACAAATAGTAGCTCTTTTAGACTGATCCTCATTACCAACATAGCTATTCTCTTACCTCGACTTTTTCGATGAAAACGCCGCTCTTGTAACTTCACCTTCAGCAAAGTCAGAGATATCATCATATATTAAAAGATAGATTTTAGTCCACTAGCTCAACACATACCTGCTGAGGATTTCCTTTAAAAACTAATACCTTTATGTAGTTCAACTCAATTTTATTGATTTTTTAAATCGAGTTTGAAAAAAGGAGCCGGCTGGGTCATAAACAAACACAAAAATTAAGTAAGTCAATTCAAAATTATGTAGATCACAGACTATATAGTTTCGGTAAGCCAAATTTAATAATCTTAAAATGTATCATGGCTCTAAAATACATATTTTTGATAAATTTAAACCAAATTACATTTATTTTCAAAAAAATTTAATTTTTCATTAAATTTTGTTTTTTACACACATACACTCACACCATCTTTTTTCTACTCCAAAAGTAAGATTGTATGACTTATTAAATCTGTGCAGCCGGTGGCATACTTAAATTTGAGTTTACCTACATAAAAATAATATTTTTTGGGAAATTTCTCAATTAAGAGTTTGAACTAGAAGGCTCCAATTCATCTATTTATATTTTTAATTGAAATAATTAATCTTCACAAAACAATGAAAATCCAAAGAGAAACATTTATTCTTCCAAAACATGAATTCGAATTAAACACCAAATATAGCTCAGTCTCTATTACAAGGAAGATGAGTCCAATTTTCGTCCAGTTTGCAATGGGGATTTTAAAAATTTAGAAGTCTGGGTAGGTTTTTAGAAATGGTATAGGTATGCCCGGAGGCGATAAATTAGCCTGGTGAGTTGAAAAGTGCATACTTTCTTTAAAGATGTTTGAAGAAGTTATCAAGTTCGCTTTTGCTGAACTTGAAGGAAGAAGCAACATTTTATAGTAAATAAGATGCCTAGCCAAGTTAAATCAATGGTTGCGAATTAAGGTGAAGTTGTAATGGTCAGTGAAGGAGAGGATAATTGGAATGAACGATGACTAAACAAAAGTCACAAATAAACTATGGCTTTCAACGAACATATTAGTAAAATCAGGATTTACAAATAAAAGTAACGAATTGCCAATAATACCGAAGTCTTTTCAAGTGAAAATTTTGATAAAATCATTACAAGAAAATAGGAAATTAGTATCCAATAAGTCCGAATTTCTAAAGTTCAAGGAAGGTCATTACTTAGATAAATACAAGGATTTTCAGAAATTGGAATTTAAAAACAAAATCGTACTCAAAAGAAAATTGTTTTAATTGTGCATATGAGAAAGGAATGTTTGAAACCATCATTTTATATAGTCGCGGACTGTCGGAAGAAACTGTAATTTTCTACATGAAAATCAGGGAAAATGAGAATGAGAACAGGATAGAACGAAATAAGCAAAAAAGTATTAGAAGTATTGGATTTATAAAGAAAAAGACCAAATAACGACAATGGGTGTTAACGATTAGAAGGTTCAAAAACTTAATATGAAGAGGGTAAAAATGACTATGATTAGTTGTAATTAAAAATGAAATGTTGCTGGGCACATGAGAGTTGTAAATTAAAGTTGTAAATTTTAAATTTATAAAATGCTGAAAATAAAAATCGAACCTTTTGTCTTTACTTCTGACATCATTTTTGTGTTTCGCTTCGAATAGAATTGGTACTCAAACATCTGGTTGCCAAAATGGATTAAAAGTACTTACTGAGCATAATGATAAATTCAAATATTAATAATAGGAAAAAACAAAATTGAAATATAACGTTATAAAAATATTTATTTATTCAAAATCCTGATTATTTAAACAATGTTTTATTAGAGACTTATTTCCAGCATTTCTAATTATAATAAATTATTAAATTTTGATACTGTTAATCATTACATACACTCTTATCGATTTCATCACCCGGCGCTGACTTTGATTCTCTGTCAACCTAACTTGAGTGAAAAATTTCTAACTGTGGTGCGTTCATCAGTACGTAAAGATTGGTACCATTACTCCCAAAAGAACATTTAAGGTAGTACTCTAACTAAACTTCAATACTTCTGTTGGAATGATATAGAATTATCAAAGTAATTTTGCCAAAAGGTGGAGACAAATTAGAAGAATTGATAAAATTGAATTTAAGTCAGTGAATTTATCAAAAACCAATAAGGATGTTTATAGTAAAACCACAGAAACTTTATGAAAGGAAAACGGGAGTTATGAAGTGAGAATCATTCATCGTAGTCAGAACCGGCGCTACCATTAAGGCGAACTAGGCGGTCGCCTAGGGCGCTATCCAGAGAGGGGCGACAAAATGTGAAATCGTCATTATTAAAAAATAACTAATAATTAATAACTTTGATTATATTATATAAACTATAGACACAGGGTAATATAATAAGATAATTATTGCATTTAATATACATTTTTTAATTTCGAACATTGCAGATGGTTATCTAATTTTAATGTTGATTTAGAGATCGCTCCAGCGCATGACGCGGCGTTCTAAAACGCGTGCAATTTTTTTGATAAATTTCATACATTCAGCGAACAGATTATGAGATTATAGCAAGTATTTTACTGATAAGTGTAATTTTGTGCATTATTAGAAAAATAATTGAGTCAGTGAAGTTACGTTCAGTAAATTTTATTTTGTTATCCTTCATACGACTAAACATTAACCACTTCTTTGCTGGTAAGTTTAATAGCAAATATTACTTTGTTGTATTAAAATAATTAAATATTTTTTATAGTGGTACATTAGTACTTTTAAAATGTCATCAAAAAAGCCATCTGGATTTCAAAATCGTAAGCGCAAAACTCTCAGAGCTCAATAGCGTGAGAAGGAAAGTGGTCGAATGTTAAAGTTTTTCAAATCAAGTCTTGATGTTTCCGCCGCCAGCGATTTGGATAGATGTGTAGGACACTAAGATGTAGGATGAAGGTATTTCAAAAAAAAGAAAGAAAATAAAAGAGAAGAAGGTGTTTTAGAGTTTGATATTATGATGCAAAGCGAATGCTTACATGAAATTAAATCCAGTACCAGTGCCACGATTAATTATGTAGATTACAATGACCCAGGAAACTGGCCTGACTATTGTAATGATAATTTTCGTCAGATTTTATTACAAAATCTACCACATCAAATTATTACATATAATTTTCCCAAATATGCCAAAATCGAAGATTTTCTCCAATTCACTATATGAGAAAACTAGCCAATGGTAATGAAGTATACCGTTCATGGTTGATATATTCAACTATAAAAGACGCGGTTTTTTGTTTTTGCTGCAAGTTATTTAACAAAAACAGCTCTTCAATCCTAGAAAAATCAGGATCAAAAGACTGGAAAAATATTGGAGCAATTCTATTTTCACATGAAAGTAATAATTTCCATTTAGACACCTTTCAGACGTGGAAAGAACTTTATGTGCGTATATCCAAAGAAAAAACAATTGATAATATTAACCAGCAGAATATCAAAGAAGAAGAACAATATTGGCGGCTAATTTTGGAACGTTTGATTGCTTTGATCAGAGTACTTGCAACTCAAAACTTAGCATTTCGTGGAACAAATGAAAAGTTGTACAATAACAACAACGGTAATTTTTTGAAGTTTGTAGAATATCTAGCCCTCTTTGACCCTGTAATGAACGAACATTTGCGCAGAGTCAAAAATCAAGACATTACGGTACATTATCTGCGAAAAGATATTCAAAATGAACTTATGCAGATCCTAGCAGGAGCTATTAAAAATAAAATTTTGTCACTTGTGAAATGGGCAAAATATTACTCAATTATTTTGGATTGAGTACTATATCGTTTTCTTTTCTCCATTTTCAATATACTCCAAACACTATGAATAAAATAGTTTGTGTAACTTTTTAAATTTTTCAGAATCTCGTTTTCTTAATAAATTTCCTTTTTCATATTTGTATTAAATGTCTTTAAAAAATGTTGATATAAAATTATTGATCGATAATCTAAAAACTAAATGAAGATAAATGAAATTGCATGTGTAAAGTTTGATAATTAGCAATTTCATTTTTTATATTAAATAAACTTTTGATTTAATAAGACAGTACTTTAACTGGGAATTGGAACAAAACAAGCCGTTTGTAAGTAGGGTTGGTAGAATTGTAATTTATTTGTCAACAGAGTAAAATATTGATAAAACATAAATTATAAATGAAGCACCAAAAGATAGTCAGAATGAGTAAAATCACGGTGAAATATCAAAAGATAAGAATGGTAAAATTAACATATTCATGTTACGTGTGATTTGCGTTGTTACTAAAGGTTGCGGCTTTATTTGAGGTTTTGGGCGATTGAGAGTAAAACTTCGAATAAAATCTGAATTTAATCGAAATCCACTGAGATTATTTGTTGCTTTGAAAAGAGCTATTGATTTAAAATATTGAAATATTACATATTTAAAACTTTAAAGAACAAAAGAAAAATGATATACAGTGCTTTACTGATCCGACTGTAACAATATTTGTAAATTATTCGTTGCAGTGAGTATCTGACAAAGCATAGTTAGTGTAAGGTTAACAGTCTGACAATAACATTTAAAAAAATAAATGTGTCAGGTCAATGTTTCTGACAACACCATGTTCAAAAAAGTTTACAACAAAATATTGCCGTCAAATAGCTCGAACGAAACAGTCCAACAAAATCCCGGTTAATGAATTTATAAGTACCATTATCTAAGATAATTTCCATTAATAATTTACGAAAATAATTTAAATGTTGACGAATAAACTATATAATTTCTCGCTTCCGCACTATTAAACCTACTTATAGTGGTTGTATAAAAAAACTTTTTCTACTATTCACCTCTAATTGCTTTTCATTTTGCAATGACATAAAGAATTTTTTATTGATGTTTTATTGATATTCACAAATTTTCGGCACAGCCTTTTTATAATGGTTGGTTTATATTATCGTGAAATTTTGTTTGGTCATCTTTTTTTTCTTAAGTCTGACAGTGTTAATATTTTCTTCTAAGTTATTTTTTCTGGGATCTTTGGCTTGATTCTTAACCCAAATATCCGGAGCATCCATTTTACTGAACCGCTTTTGACTTATTTAACTTGACTTATTTTATTTATTGTTTATTCAAAGTTAATTAAAGTTTTATCTTATTTTATTTAAACATTTAATTATTATTTTGTTTTATAAAAATGTCAGTGCCATTATCAAATTATAATTTAGAACTTAAAAAAATTTATTCTGTCTTTTTTTTAAAAATTGAAGTATTATCTCATTTCAGGTTGATTGCCGACTTTATGAGACCTTACTTGGTTTATTTTAAAAAATTCATTATTATACTATTTTAACATTGGTTGATTTATTTTAAATTTTTAGTCCAATTTTTCATTCAAACTTAAACCATACTTTATTGTACATTTTTAAATTATTTTACCATTCAGACTTTGTTTTTATCCATGTTTTATTCATAAATGTACAAAAAGTATTTTGTACAACTTTTTTTCTCAAAAATCCATTCTTTGACCTCAATTCAATGATTGAGAATTCAATAATTTAATTATTAAACTAAAGTGTTTTGTTTTAATTAGACTGTTCAAATTGATCTTAAAATAAATTAATAGTAATTTTATAAAAATTATTTTATTGAAACAAAAACTAAATTAAAAATAAATTCCACTTCATTTAAACCAAAAAAATTAATTTTCATAAAATTTAAACCCCAAGAAAAAATATTAGAAACTGTTTTTAGGAAAGGATGTGGCGAAAAAAAAATTAAGCCAAATCTTCCTGAAACATACTGTTTATGTTCCGCTACTATCAATAAAAATAAAATGTTAAAAAATTATTTTAATCCATGCACAATTTTTATTTTTAACCATTTTTAACATAGTTAAAAAAAAATTTATAATTTGGTTTTGGAAATTTTATCAAGTTTTTGTATTATTCAGATTATATTATAAGAAGTTTTTGTTTTAATAATTGCAATTATTAATGTAATTCGATACATAAAATTATACTGATAATTATTGTCAAATTAAAGTCGATAAATAATAATTTCAAAATATATTTTATTTCCTGGATTACAATAGCTAATCGGCGGGGATTGTGTGTGACTCAGTGAGTGTGTGGCTGTGTTTGCACTTCAAGCACCTTGTACACCCTGTGCACAGTTTGCACCTTACTGTTCATGTGTCACTCAATAAACATCAAAGATAAATAAAACTGAAATTTGCTTTGCCGATGAAACATGTCAAATCACTCGTTTGGTTGTGTTCAGTCGAATGGTTGGTCGGTCGTTTGGTAAGTTGGGTAGGTCTGTTGTTTCAATAGATGTCATGACATATTCGTTGTTTACTGATAACCATTGTAACAATCGCACAGCACAAATTGCACAAAATAAATCAATATTAAAACACATGTGCATAAAACGAATGTTTGTAAATAAATAAACAGGCAGGCGTTAACAATCGATTTGCATTATAAAATTTGTTGAAAAAATCTAAATTATTTACGTCGAGAATGAAAACTGACGCCAGCACTGGAATCGTTGAATGTAACAATTCCAAGGTCCACCATCATTTATTTGACGAATATCAGATACAATTTTGTTATTTCAAAAAGTTTTGAAGACATTAAAGTTTTTCTAATTATTATTTCTAATTATAAATATAAATTTAAAATCGACAATTATTTTCACCTTTTAAATACAAACAAACATTTAATTGTGCTAATGACTCTTATATTGAATTTTCAAATCATAGTCAAAATATTTTACTATTGTTTAATCGATTAGGAATATTATTAAAATCACTTAAATCTTCTTCACCATTGGTTGACTAGTTTCAATTTCTTTTACTATTATTATTATTATTTTTATTATTATTATTATTATTATTATTATTATTATTATTATTATTATTATTATTAATATTATAATTAAATATGCTTTGAAACGATTTTTATTAAAGAAAACGCCAATCATACACTGATCGTATGATATATTTCGACAGTTTAACTGCCACCTTCAGGCACTACAAACAAACTTAAAATAGTAAGGATTAATATATATATATATATATATATATATTATTTCTTATTGAAAAGTTTTGATAAATAAATATTTCAATCAATATTTAAATATTTTAAATTTTTAAAAAACTATTAACTTTTAATATTATTTATATTATATAAGAATATAAATTTATAAAGTATTTTATTAATATTTTATAAATGTTTGATTTCGTAAATGAAAAAATTTTATATTTAATATTAATATAAACATTTTAAAAATATTTAAATATTGATTGAAATATTTATTTATTAAAATTTTTAATTAAAAAATAATTTGTTTAAATATATGTTAATCCATACCATTTTAAGTTAGTTTTTCGTGCCTGAAGATGACAGCTAAACTGTCGAAAAATATCGTACGATGAGTGTTTGATTGGCATTTTCTTTTAATAAAATAGTTTCCGAACTTATTTAATTATAATATTGATAATAATAATAATAATAATAATAATAATAATAATAATAATAATAATAATAATAATAATAATAATAATAATAATAATAATAATAATAATAATAATAAATTGTCGAAATATATCGTACGATGAGTGTTTGATTTTCTTTTAATATTATAATTATTATTATTATTTAAAACTCAAAAACGTTAAATATAATAAATAGATTTCAAGGAAATTTTCCTCATCTTCAGTCTGTCATCATAATCTTTGTTAAATTTTATGTACGGAAACAATAATGATGTAATAGTTACGACGTAATGATTTAATTAAATAATCACAATACATTTTTCGTTTATTGATTATTTATTTTAGGGATTTTGATTTAATCACTAGAGCTTCACATAAAATTCTCTCGCCCTTATTACTGAAGTTTTTATATAAAATTTTTAAATCATTTTATATCAGTTGTGGCTTTGTAAATTTTTCTATGCTCAATATTATTACTCACGCCTCTCAATCCGCTATGTTCCTGAATCTGTGTGCGAAGATGACGGGAAGTCTCTAATATGTATGTGGCATTGCACCCATTACATGAAAATTTATACACTAGATCAGAAACTAAAGCTATTGGGGTTTGAGATTTATTCCTCAAAAAATGTTTCTTTTATTTGGAGTTTTCGAATTTTTATTAATAATAGACCATCACTTTTTCGATATTATTATTATTATTATTAGATTGAGTTAGAACATCCATTCTTAGAAAATATTTATTAATATAAAAAATTTAAATTCTTTCGAAAATCTGTCGTTCTGAGGTGATTTAAACAAAACCATTTTGAGAATTCTGTATTATTATTAGATTAATCAAAATTAGATTTTTATAAATTTTATTTTAAATATTTATCCTTGAATCCCCTCTCCTTTAAAATATTTGAGCCACTCTCTATTTCTAACTAAAATATAGCAATTATTCAATTTTATTTTATATCTTCTTTCGTGTTTCTTTCCTAAACTTGAACTTTTTGATGTTAAAATTAAAATATAATTTCATTTATTTTTGATGTTAGAGGTTTTTATGATAAGACGTCATCAATAAAAATTTAAAAAATATCGCGCAATTAGCATTTCTCTGATTGGTTGAATAAAAAATATATTTAAAATGATTATTTGGATATCCGCCTAGCAGTTAGTTTTAGTAAATAAATGTATGTTTAATAAATTTATTTCAATAAATGTATTAAAAACTCAATTAATTTTAAGTGATCTTTTTTATTTTTACTTATTTAGTAGACAGATTGTTCGTTAAACATTTTCATTTTTAAAAGTGGATGTTTGCAAAATAAAGAGAAGTTTAAAATTTAAAATTGCAATAATTCCCGATTGCATTATTCAAATTCTTAATGCTTTAAAAAAAGTTTAAAAAGAAATTAATGGAACTATGGCAATAGGAAAGGATTTGTCGCTAGTTCATTCTACTCAAAAAATTCATGAAGATTTGACATCTTCAAACATCCTTAGCAGACTGATTGAAGTCAATTTTGGAATAAATCTGTTGGTCTCAGTTATGGAAGTTCTACTTGTATGTAAAACATTTTTATTTTTATAATAAATCTATTTTTATTTAAAAAGTTGGCTATTGCTTATTAAATGTGGATAATCTTGTTGTTTAACTGGTTATCAAAATCAGAAGATTTGATTTTAATTACTTTTAATCAGCTATGGTAAAATTAATCTGTTTGAATTAAAAAAATTAATTTAATTAAAAACATTTTATTTGTAATATACTTAATAATTTTCATTTTAACCTATAATTTTGGATCAAACGTATACTTGAATAACAACAAAACCTTTAAAAAATATTTCCAACTGTCAATTCTAATTATAATTAAACTTAGCTATATTATTAAAAGAAAAAGCCAATAAAAAGCTCTTCGTACGATATTTGTTAACAATTTAACTGTCATCTTCATACACAAAAAACCAACTAAAAATATTATGAATTAATTTATTATAGTTGTTTATAAAAGGTATGTGGATGATATTTTTCTTTTATTTGAAAATCAGAAACATGTAGAGCCGTGTTTGCAGTTTATGAACAGTTTACATAGTATTCATATGTGAAACGGCGAGAAAGTCATCGATTGTGTTTTTGAATTTGTTAATTCAACGAGATGATAAACATTATGAGACAGAGATTTATAGAAAACCAAATGATACTGGTCTTTATACTTCTCCAGAAAGCTTTTGTGAATCTAGGTATAAGAGAAATATGGTGAAGGGATTGATTTATCGTTCTTGGTCTTTATCTTCTACTTTTGTTAATTCACTAAAAGATGTTAATAAAGAAGGGTATTCTAAATCATTTTTATTGTTGGTGATAAAAGAGACTGTTGACAAATTGAATAAAAATCCTAAGATCCATGTTTGGGAAAGTCTGTGTGTAATTTGACAAATGAGTGTGAATTGAGTGTTGATCTAAATAATAGTAAAAATGGATATAAAAAAATTGAGCCAAATTTGTGTTAGTATTGTCGTACTCTGAAGGTTTTACAAATTATATCCATTATAAGATCGTCTCTAATTCGTGTAAGGGTACGCAATATGTTTATTAATAAATCAAAAACTCCGGTTGGATTGTGTTCTGATCTCATTTGTCAATTTACATCTAATGAGTTTAATGCCACATACATTGAAGAGACTTTCCGTCATCTCTGTACTTGAGCTCTTGAGCATTGTCAATTGAAGGGTTTGACCAATATTAGTGAGCACAATAAAAACTGTAAAAGTGAAATAGGAATATCTGATTTTAGAATTTTGTTGAAAAGTTTTAATAATTATTGGGAACATGTGATATGTGAGGCATTGCTGATAAGTACATTGGATCCAAAGATTAATGTACAAAGAGTTATGACTAAGAATGTTTTTAAATAGCTTAAGTATAATAAACAATGATAAATTGATGCATGTGTATTTTTTTCAAAAGGTTTTTAAATTTTTAATATTATTAAAATAATTTTATTTATAAAATATTACTATATGATTTTAAAATTATAATATAGATAAACATTTATAATATTTATGTAAATACATTTTTTAAAAATTAGTAAAATGTATTTAAATATTTTTAAGTGTTTATTTATTAGAATTTTAAATTAATATAAAAAATAATTTGTTTAAATTATAAGTTAATTCATAATATTTTTAGTTGGCTTGTTGTGCCTGAAGATGACAGTTACACTTTCAAAATATATCGTACGAAGAGTCTGTTATTGGCGTTTTCTTTTAATTTAATCGTTGCCAGATTTATTTAATTATTTAGCTATTTTATATTTATTTTTAATTAAAATTATTAAAAATAACTCTTGATAAAAGATATTGCAAAAATTCTACAAATTTGCAGAACTTTATATTACATTTGAAAATTCGCAAAATGTATTACAGTGATTTATTAGAGTAAAATTTGTGATTTCGATTTAAATAAATAAATATAAAAAATCATACTCAGCATTTATTAAGTGGAACATAATTATAGCCGATGATAGGACCAATTATTGTCCCATAATTGTTCTTTCTGGTTTAATCAAAAACCGAGCATCTCGGAAATATTACAAATTACGACAATCTCCCTTTTAATTGCTATCAATTTCGACATCCTCCTTCATGATAAATCGCTGACATTTTCGGTTTAATTAGTTTGTTTTATCTCTCTTTATCAAAAGATTTACAGCACTTTCTAGACCATTTATTATTCAGAATTTTTATTTTAGTTAAGAATTAAAAAATACTCTCGAGAAATAAAAATCTTTCAAAATTTTAACCAGAAATTTAAAAATCACATATTTACAGACACCTTTTAATTCATTAATTAAACTCAGAGGAAAACAATAATATTTAACATTAAAAACAAACTAAGGAAAGGAAATCGACAGTCTTTTTTGTTATTTACTTATTTACCTCGTGTCTTGAAATATCCTCTTAAAATGATCATTATACAAAGATTATGTGATTTTGGTCACAGGTCTTCCGCATCCTGAAATGATCGTTCTGGTTCCACGATTGAAGGTGGAATTGAGTTCAACTTTATGTAACAGGTTTCGGAATTCACTCCACGCTTACCTTCAACTTTAAAAGTAACCGATTCTTTTTTCACAAAGTTTGTTACATCTTTCGTTGTTTGCGATTTGAAAATTATTTTGAAATGCATTTCCTTGTCAATGGCTCTGGTGAGTTTATCTTACATGGACCACTGCTATTTGGCTTCTCCTTAAGCTGTCTCATTTTCCGATTCTGATTCAAACCGCTCATTTTGATCAAGTTTGATAGACCAGAAACCATAGAAACAATCGTCTTTGCTTAGACGTTCAAAACTTAGAAGAAGATCCAACTCCAATTCAGCATAATTTTTGATTCATTTGTGTTGATATTGCAAAAACTAGAAACCTTGGTTCGCCATTGATTTATTCGATGTGAAGGGGTTTCTTTTATCTGAACGGCTAAACCTCTGCTTTTAAAATTGTTTCTGTTGATAATAGTGTTGTTTCATGACACCAAATTATGAACCATCTCCAGTTCTGCCTTTTCAAACAAAATAATTTAACCGATATCAAGCAACGATGCATACAATATCATCGTGCAAATACATTCCGAAAAAGTTTTCTTCGACAAGTTTTATGAAACTTTCCATTTTTCAAAATTCTCATTTTTTATTAAATAGATTAAAAGACCATGAAACCTTTAATTTACAGTAACCTTTTTTCAAGTTTTAGCTTTTGTATCAAGTTCTGTGTATTTATGAACCGCGACAGAAAAGAATTTTTCTATATTCATCGATGACAGTTCAGTAAAAAGGTTTGTTGGAAGAACCTTCTGAGAGGGCCGTTTGACCTAACCCAGTCCCATATTAAGCTTCAAGTCACATGTCGAAATACAATTTTTAGAATTATTACAACATACAAATATTTTCAAGAAATCATCATAAGAAATAAATAACTTTTTGTTTTATTAAATAGACGTTTTAAAAACGTCTATATTCTTTATATCCAACGTTTATTAACAACGCCTTTAAAATGCAAAGAAGAGACATAATGGTTTTAACAATGAGGTAAGAAAATGTTGTTTCAGAAATTATTTACAGACATTTTGCAGATAGAAGAACTTTTTTACATTTTCACATCCTAAATTCAGTGAAGTGTGAAAAATATTTCTTAAAGTTGGCTTATTTTTATCATATTTTATTTTAATGATTCGTATTTGAATAAAAGATATTTTCTATAATGATTTAAGAGTAAAAAATAATAAAATGGTGTATTTATATTAATTGGGACAATTTCAAATTTTCTTTGGGGAAGTTCTTAAATTTAATTATTTTGTTTAATTCAAACACTATGTAAAATTAGTAATTAATTTCAAGTGACGTAATCTACTGCATATTTCATTACATATTGATTAGAAATTGGGAAAATAAATAAGTGATTTCTTTATCGATTACGTCAATCATACTTAAATATCTATCCAATGAAATTCAGATAAACTTTACTAAAATACAATTCACATTCTAATTCAGCATGCATATATCAAATAATTAATGTAATTATTGCATACCATTCTAAAATTTAATTAATTACATTTATCAATGATAATTAATCATTTCACTTTTTTATCAAATTTTCTTCAAATATTCACAGAAAAATATCACTTTAAAATATATTAAAGATAGTAATAATAAATTGATACTGGGAAAAATAAAAGAAACGTTTTCTTATTTCGTTTTAAAAAAAGTTTTCTTTAGGTTAATTCAAAAAGCCCTACAGTAGCCTCTATAAATTTAGGATAAAGCTTCAGTTTTAAAGTTTGTTTAAATAAACAATAAATACAGTGAAAAAAGACAAATGTGGAAAACGCGAAAGGGAAATTTAAGTAATTTATCATTTCAACTCTGAAATATGGAAAGTATAATTGAAAAAAATATAATCTCATCAAACTGTAATGAGAAAATTCTCATGGATTGTTTCAATAATCACATCAAATAAAATGTTTTATTTGATTTTATGCTTCAGTATACATTCTAGGTTTTTGATTAATGCAGCTTTCGTCTTAAGAACACGGGAATTCCTGCTTATTTCAAAATTATTCTTATGGAAAATACAAAATAGATAAAATGTTATTTGTTTATATATATTTTTAAAATAGCTAATTGTTCTTGGTATTAAGGGAAAAATTAAAGCTTGATAGTTTTTTAATAAAATGAAAAAGACAATATATTACAATAATTCATGGAATTCGTTAAACATCATTACACACACACTCACATATGCATCTGTTTTATCTGAATAACAACTCCTATACACCAGCTGTCACTGAGATAAATTCCGCTATAATTCAAGTTGATACATAAATCAACTTGGCGGAATTTATTTTTTGTGAATTCATTTCAGCCATTTTTTAAATGGCTGCTAAGTAAGTTTTTTTTTATATTGTTATATAACTTAAAGTTAAATTTTAAGAGTTGAATTATGATTTCATAAGGAAATATGATCATAATTCAAGCTCTTAAATATAACTTTTAATCATCATTTATTTCATATATTACTATAAATAATGTTTAGGAAATCAAGTAAGTAACAATAAATAGTCTCCAAAAATATGTATTTTTTTTATACATTTCGGAAAAAATCTCCTAATATGCCAAAAGTAATTAGTTAAATCTCTGTAGTCTTCTTTCACCAGCTCGTTATCCAGTGCGTCCTTCAGAAAATCGAATCTGGATTGGAAATTCATTGAACTCAATCCACCTGCTCTTGATATAGATTTCCGAATATTGAATAACCGTATATTATATATTCACTTTTGGTTGTTGCGTCTGTGTGCGCGATAGTTATTTTTATATAGTCTTGAGTGCGCACACAGACGCGAGGAATTAATATATTGATTGTTGGTCAAATTGAAATTGTTGTATTTGATTTTGATTTCGAATATTTGGAATTATTTCTCATTTCGTGTTTGTTTTAACTCTTCTTTTTTTTAATTTTATACAAATTGAATTTTCTGGAATTTATTGTTTGAATACCATTTTTTTGATTTTGTCATTCGGAATTTAATATATTTTTGTGAATTTTTGAATTTTTTTGGAAATAAAGTGTTATATTCTGGCTCGAAAAAGGGTTACGCATTACCTCGTGCAATTCCCCGAAATTATCACAGACATACGAAGACCTACCTGTGTTATTAAAATGAATAACTTTTACTATAGAAAATTAGAATGTAGTATAAATAAATTTAACACGCATAATCAAAAATGTTTACAAATGTATCTACTGAATTATCAATGATTGTAAAAATATATTGTTTGGCTTGTATTTTTTCTTAAATGGTCCACAATAATCAATGAATTTCTCTTTAAAAACCTCTTCTGTGATTTTTCTTATAACAATTTCCTATGTTTTTCCTGTCCATGTCTTTCGTTTTTGACATTCTACACTATGGGCATGACTATTTCACAACCCCATATTGGTACATGTGGAAAAGATGAGTTTTTTTATAGAAATGCGGAATTTGTGAATCTCAGGTGCTTCATTAAACAAAATATCCCCCACCAAACAAAGTTCCAAAAAGCGCGACAAAATCTCGAATTAACCGCATAATATTTCAGGAAACACATCAAAATTTTCAAGTGTAGAAATGTTCATTGTACACAAGAAGTAAAAAAGTCACCGAGTTCACGATAAAGAAATCTCATTTGTTGAGTTTTTCATCACTTTACAATAGGTAAATATACCTCCCAGTATTTTAATGGCGCGCTCTGCACATCTGTAACTTCTTTCCACACCAGCGATAAGTTCATCTTCTGTTTTCCAGTGTTTATCAAAGCACTTTTTCGCACTGGAGTAATTCTGCAGATGAGGTTTTAATACATCCATTCCTGTCTTCCAATGTTGTGGTCAAGAAACTACACCGTCGACCAATTGAAGGTTTTGGCAATTATTGGTGAGCACAATAGAGGCTGTAAAAATGAAATAGGAATATCTGATTTTAGAATTTTGTTGAAAAGTTTTAATAATTATTGGGAACGCGTGATATGTGAAGCATTGCTGATAAGGTCATTGGATCCAAAGATTAATGTCCAAAGTGCTGTGAACTACGAATGTTTTGAATGTTTTTAAATAGTTTAAGTATGTTAAATCATCTTTATGTATTGTTTTTTAAAAAAAACTTTTCTAATATTATTAAAATAATTTAATTTATAAATTACATTAGTTTTTAAAATTATAATATAGATAAAAAATTATAATATAAATAAAAACTATAATATTTAAATGAATAACATTTTAAAATTAGTTAAAAGTATTTGAATATTTTTTAAGTGTTTATTTATTAGAAAATTAAATTAATACAAAAAAAATAATTTGTTTAAATTATAAGTTAATTCATAATATTTTTAGTTGGTTTTGTGTACCTGAAGATGACAGTTATTCTGTCAAAATATATCGTACGAACAGTTTTTTATTGGCCTTATCTTTTAATTTATTTTAGGTTTACATTTCTTTAACATTATTTTTGATAATTTTTAATTGTTTAGTTTTTATTCAATTTTTATATGTCAAGGTACACTAAGCTTTCCATGCCCAAAGAGGATATTTGTCATTTGAGATCATATATTTGCGTGTCTAAGTTTACTCATTTTATAAGATTTACTAATTTGGTTCAAATTTATTCATGATTTTGAGATGTTAGATTATTGTATCAACATTAATATATAAAATATAGCGAAATATAAATGTTGTTTGAGCAGAATCTTTCTTTGGATTATTACAAAAATTATTTATTTTGATCTTTTAGCTTTCAATATAGTCAAATTGTTTAGTTATATTTTTTTCAAATATTTTAGGTCTTGTAGTGCCTTAAATATTCCAATTTAATAGATATATTAATTTTTATAATTAAATTACAAATACATTATTAAATTTTATTAAATTTAATTCGCCAATATCCAAATATGAATAAGTTTTAATAAAACACTTTTAAACAAAATTATGTTAGTTTTGTATATTGGCAAATTAAATTTTAAAATGTTTTAAAAATTTGTTTTAATTTTGTCATTTATTAAATCAGTCATTTAGTAAATCAGAGGAGAGGAAAGTGAAAGATTTGTTGAATTTTGTTTTGTGAGTGATCAGGACCTATTTTAGGTCGAACTATTTCATTTTATAAATATGGCTTATATTTATATATAAAAGTTATGTTTATATTATTATTATTATTGTAATTATTATTATTATTATTATTATTATTATTATTATTATTATTATTATTATTATTATTATTATTATTAGTATTATTGTAATTGTAATTATTATTATTATTATTGTTGTAAATAAAAAATGATTAATTGTGTTAATGAAATGTATTCCATTAGCACAGTATTTGAAGGAAATCAAAATTCATATTCACATTACACAATAGATTGTTGATAATAACATTCATGCACCAATGGAATGGGCTCATTATAAAACAAAATGAAATAAGTTGCTCTCATTGGTCAATTTGATTTTCTGGAAAATGTGCAGCATAAATAATCGAAAACGTCTATGAAACACATGTAACATGAAATCGAATTCCATTTTAAACATTTCTCAAGATCAAATCAATCAAGAGACATGTTTAGGATCATGGACGAATTTCGTCTACAAGAGGAAACTTATCAAAAATATTATTTATCTGATGAAAACCAATAACAAAAGCCGCTTTCTTACAGTTCAAGATTGTTGTAAAAATATTTTAGAAATTCTCTCGAAAATTTTAGCGAAACTTAATATTCAACAGTTAAAAATCTTTTTGGAAATTGCTCAATCAATTCATCAGTTCCAGTCATTTTCACCGATCATTCCTTGTATTAAAGGCTGTAGCAATTTGTTCAGATATTTCGACATAGATTATATTAAAAACATTCTTTGGATAACTTTTAGATCTTCTTTATTATCAGGATCGAATGAGATCAAGTGAATTGATTCGTTTTCTATTTTGATATTTATTTTATTCCTTTCGTAGATTTATGAGTATTTGCTCAAACCGTCAGGACTGCATAAATCCATTCCATTGGTCTTTGATGAAAACTGTCGAGTCTATGAGTAAGCATCAATTAGAAATATTAGAGATTTCATTGTCCATATTCTAGATGTTGATCAAAATATCCTCTATGACTCGTATTTCTTTAGTAGCATCCAGTGCAATTTGAGGATAGAAGAAACTATAAGACCGACAAAAATTATCACACCAGCGATTTCCAGTTTGTCGTCAGTCTTTATTATATACTACCAGTCATGCCCATCTGTCACGACAGATTGTAAACCTGACTCACTGTGGCAGGAACTTGGAATATGCATTCATCAGTTAAACAATCGCTTTGTTTCACTTTATAATTATACAACTCAGCCAATTTTTATCAGTTCAATCTGTAAAGAGATACAAGACCATAACTTCAATAAGCATGACCCTTACATTCCTGTTTATAAAATCCTTCCAAATCATTCAGTGAATGTTTTTTCTTTGGATCAAATTGACACCATAAAGTTATCACAGACATCTATTCCGATTCTCAATTCTGGCATTTTTACAGTACAAATAAGTTTCGGCAAAGGCTGGGGCCGAGGGTATTCTCGGTCCAGCTTTCTCTATTGTCCTTGTCGATGCGAAATTTCAATAATATTGCCTGACAGCTTTTGAATGTTTCAGAATTGATAAATCATATCAGTGTTTTATTTTTGTTAAGATAAATAAATTTTTGAAATTGTTTTCCAAGGAAAATATTAGAAAATTTTATTTATTTATAATCGTATAAATCAAATAATTTTTTTAATCTTTTTTACACTTAAAATTCCATTTATCCTCATTTAATTTACGACTATAAATCAATGTTTTCTATTCAATACTAATTTTCGGTTTTGTCTTTATCAATTTTTGTTTATTTGAATAAAATGTAATTTTTGAAAACTGACGTAAACAAATGTGAAAATTCTTTTACTTGTAAATAAAACCAAATTATTTCATTTATTTTTAATTATGATTTTGAAAGAATGTGTAAAAACGTTAATAAAATTTTAATAATAATAAATTTAAAAAGTAACATGTAAATAAATTTAAATTATGGAATGAAAGAATGGGATTGGTTATAAATTTCATATTTAAAAATGTTTGAAATTTTAAAAGATAAAATATATATAAAATGCTTGTGTATGAATATTCTCTATTCGATTGTTGTTAATGCATGCTTTCTAAAATATCATCAAAAATTAATTAATTTAACGATAATGGAAGTTATAAAAAATATATTTGTTTAAATAATATTTAGTTTGTGTTATAAAATATTTTTTTGTATTTTTAATGGTTGTTATTAATTTAGGAAACCAAACAAATAACAATGACAAATGATGTACAATTCATTTTCTGCGCAACACAAATTTCTGAATTTGTCTTATTAATTATCATGTTTTATTAAAACAAAATACTTTTTACTTTTTCAAAAAATAATCGTGACATTGAATAAAATAGTGATATTATGACATTTAAGGCGTTTTGTTGATAATCATTTTTTGCATAAAATCTCTTTGAATAATCTGTCTATTTATTTTCACTCTTTTCTATTTATTCAACATTTTAGTTATATCAGCGAGTTTATGACACAATTTTTTGAGCTAATGTAAATATATAAATTTAAATGCACAAAAGTTCAAAGACAAATCAATTAAAAAAATAATAATAATAATAAATTGTTGTGGGGTCCTTAGGAAGGGTTATTATAAAAATGCAAAACAATTAATTAAGTTCTTGTTGACGACATCAATAATTTCCCCAATATTTATCAGAAGTAATTTTAGCCTATAAAATATTTCCAAAAATATTTAAAATTTTTTTTATTGATTTAGATGTAAGATTAAATAAAATAGTTAGTATAGTTCGCAGGTTGATATGATTAATAACGGAGGCAATCCTGACTAGATTTTTCCTATTGGTCGAAATTAAATTATAAAATTGTGTAGTGGTTTCCTTTAAGATTATCTAGCTTTTATGTAAGTTTTAATTTAAACAAAATATCTTTTCATAATTCAAATCTCAATAAAATCTTTTATTTTTTGTTTAAACTAATTTCTAATGCGTGGGTCCTGCATGTCAAGACATTGGGGTTGGGTAACTTGTATTTGAATGAATTGTATGTTTTATTTAAAAAATAAGTTTGCAACTCGTTTAATAAACGAAATATTTTCTTTTCTACTAAAACCCATATTGTCCCATAATTTCCAAATAAAGATTATGATAGAAATAATTGTATTTACTAAAAATAATAATAATAATAATAATAATAATAATAACATTTTTTTGTTGATATCGAAATCATTGGCTTAGTTATTTATTATAATAATAATTATAATATATTTATTTGTGACATTAACAATATTCTGAGGCTCACTCATACTAAAGAAATAAACAAATTATTTTATGACTCTAGTACCATCTCAAGTGCGAACTACTCGAGCCTATAATTAAGAAATAAAGGAGGATATTAATCAAAGTAGATCGCATAAAAAGCATTTTTCAATAGAAATAAAAAAATCTAAATATTTGTTTTAAATTTTATTTATTAAAATAAATTTTAAAAAAGTTTTCCTATAACAAATTCAACTCGCTTTGTCCCATCTATACAAGAATTAATTGACATCATTTTATCAGGATTTTACTGCCCATAAATATTTAATTAACCAAACCAGAACTTGCTGACTAAGAAAATTGCCTCTGAACAAAAACCAAATTTAGGATTCAGTGGAATCGAGAACAATCAGTGGAAACATGGGCAAACAGTCAGTGTTTTCCCAATTGTATTCATGTGACTTGTTATCGGATATATATGTTTCCAATCAGGAGGTCAACAGATAAAAAAAATTTCATTTCTCCTTGAGTAACAGCTAACTGTTATAAACACACAAACACAGCAATACTTTTCCCAAGTAGCACTAATAGCTCACTCGGGACCACGGCGCCGTCTTCAAAACGAAACGAGTGCCAAGTAGTGAAATGCAGAAATTGGCAATCACATTCCAGTGGCGTCGTGAAGATCTGATGAAGAAGGCGCCTTTCTCATCAGTGATACGAGAGTGTTTTACGTTGAAGAAATAGTTTGGATCGCCATAGGAAAATTGTGGGTTTAAGTTATTTGAGTTGGGCAAAAATATTCACGATTTGAAATTATCAGACGAGACTTTTTGCCCGTTTCCTGTTAGGGGTTGGCAAAACAGGTGGCTCTGGTGTGGAAATTTCGTTGCTGTTTGCACAGCTGATTGCACATATAATCAATATTATGTGAGAACTCATTCATTCTCACGCAAGGTCTATGGGAGCAATTATATTTCGTTTTAAGATATAAAGTACTTTGGTCTCAAAACTGTGACCAGTTGGCTTTTCTGACATTGACACTTTATTCTTGAATTGCCATGCTAAATGTAAGGTCATTCTAAATTTTCAGATGTTATTTGTTCTTACTCACTTATTTTTTTTTAGTTCCATTTACTACATGAAAAATTCAAAAACAAATCTGGAATTTTTTTGTGAAATAATTTTAGAAAAAATGGATTTTCAGAGTATCTCTGCATCATTATCTTTTAGTATGCGATTTTTCAGTCGCTACTTCTTTTTTTGTTTATTTAAAACATTGGTGTTCAATAATCCCTTTTAGTTCCGATTATAGTCGAAAATGATTTTTTGTTTTCACTTGAAAATCACTTGAAAAAGTCTGTGGGGAAAATTAGTGAATACCTGAAAATAAATCTGATTCATAGTCAAATTTTTTAGAAAATATTATGTCCCCTAATATAGATATGAATATTTTGCATAACAATAATGAAAAACGATAGATTTGATTCGTTTCTGTACTACGCAGAATCGAGCAATCAAAATGCAGCTAAACGCAAAAGTGTGCTGCCAAATATTTATCGACCCGACTCGCTAAATAAAAGATGAGGTGAAATGGAGAATTTAAAAATTAGTTTAAATATTTTATGAAAAGTTATAAGCAATAAACATAGAGCGCTGGATTTAAACTTGGTTAGGCTCTAGGCTTTTTGGGTTATGCGGCCCTCCGGATATTCTGTGTCAGTGGAAGTTATGATTTTCAGATTCCTAGAGAGTTAAACTGAAATATAATTAAGAAGTATATTGATAGTGAAATAACTAAATATTTAACTCAAAATCATTTTTATTCATAACAAACTTAATTATGCAAAATCTGGTAAAAAGACAAAATTTATAAAGACTTTTTAGCTAATTATTATCTTAATGAAGTGAAAAGTATGGGACATTCCAGAAGTGTGGCATTGGTACAAACCATGTTTTAGTACACTTACGCATATATAACATTGGTCCTTCGGAAAATCTTTTCTGGGGTACTAGGGTTACATATAAATTCTGCGATGCATACATATTAAAACCGGACAGCAAGTCTATGATGTCACGCATGTTATTTTCTGTAGTTTTCATAGCCTCGGCGCTAATGAGTTAGGGATAAATATCAAATATTTATCCAATTTTATATAAAAATCGATACAGAATAAGTAATTTTGCCAAAAACTTTACGACAAACTGAAATTCAACAATCGTCTCGCTGGGTTTCAAAGTTTTTGATAAACAGTTAGCGCGAGTCAGCACCAGAACGCGACTGTTTCTGTTCGGTTTTGTGAATCGAATCGCTTTGTAGGAATTTATAATACACCTATAATTGTCTAAATTAATCGTCCTTAAACCTTTTACGTCACGGATCACGTGTTAAACAATTTCGACTTTTTTACGCCTAGATATTTATTTTATTCAATTTTAAATACAAATTCAACATAAATTCAATTTCTAAAATTAAAAAATAAATTCAACCATTTCAACGAACGAGTTTTAAAGATATCATATTTTAATATTTTTAAGGAAATATATAAATACTAGTGTTTCGCTCCCGGGGTTTCTCGTTCTTGATATCCTGGGAAATCCACCATCGATTTCCCGTGAAAAAAATTCAATTCCCGCGATTATTTTAGAATTCCGATTAAATAAAGTCTATGTGAATTAATGCTATACATCTACTTGATAACGAAGATCAGCTGTTCCAAATAGTAAAACCATTAATTGCTTGTTTACGTCCAGTAAAATTAGCGCCCGAAGCATTATGTCGACGTGATATGGATTTAATAAAAAGTGAAGGGGTTCTGTCGTTTGTAATAGAAACGTTAAATGTGTTAGATAATTCAATATCTCGAGAATTACTACAAAATTTTAAATTGGGGATGATCACTCAAAGACCAAATATTTTAATTTCATTGGTAAAACACCTAAATAATCCAGATTTATTGTATTCTAAACAAGATGACAATTTTTTTGAAATGATCAAATTATCTAAAGGATTGTTACACCGCCTATTTCCAGTTTATATCATTGAAGACACAGTTGAGCTTGAAAATGAAGATAGCGTATTAATTTACGATACGGAAAATGATATAGAATCAGAAATGCCACAAAATGTTTTGAAACGAAAGCTTTAAAGTGTTATAAATATGTGCACCAAAAAACCAAATACCGGAGATACTGAATATAAGACTTTATTAACAGAATTTAATTTATTTGAAGCCAGTGGAAAATTAACAAAAAATCTGATTGCTCTTAGATGATCTTCTTTCTATTAAACCAACCTCAGTGGAAAATGAAAGAGTATTTTCGTCTGCTGGTCTTTTTGTCAATAAAATTAGGACAAGACTCAACGAAAAATCAGTTAATGCGCTAGTTTGTCTTAGAACTAATTTTAAGAACTGTTCTGATAAATAACTTTTTTTTGTTCTATTAGTAATTAAGTTTTCTGTTTTAATGAAAAAAAGTGAATACATTAAATGTTTTTTTAAATTCAAAATTTTTTTTTAATTAGTAGATAGTATAATCCGGGTTTCCCGGTTTTGCCGGGGAATATCTTCGAAATATTCTCGTTTCGTGGGATTCATTATTTGCCGGGAAATGAGAAACCCTAATAAATGCCGAGTAAAATTAAACGAGAAAAAAACAAATATTTTTATTTTCACATGGCTTCCGAAATTTATGTAATTATGTAATATTAATTACACCAAGCGAAGTTGAGATAAATCACATATAATATAAAACAAAAATCAATAAATTTATACCATATAAACACACCAACTCACTTTGAGGTTGCTTGTAAAATAGTCACTAAGACAAACCCTACACTTTAGAAAATCAAAAAGTGACAGTCAAATAAAATAATGCACATTAACACAACCTATAATAAAACATGCATGTAAACTTTTAACATGTAGCCATCAGAAGTTGAAAACACCACTATAATAAATTAATTTATATATATTTTTGAGATATTTTTAGAAAGAAAAATGGTCGAAAAAAATTTTAATTTAAATTGAGGATTTTGCTAGGAAATTTCGAGTAAATGAGGATGTATCTTCATAAGATTTACCATTAAAACTAAAATTAATTTAATTTTTCAGACATTTGTCGAAAAAAACAAAACCTGAAATACGAAAAAAAGCATATATTGTAAATTTTATTAATAAGTTTTAAAGAATAATCATAAACCAAATTATTTTGTGTATATATTTGAAGATTCTTTTCAAAAGATGTATAAAAAATATAATTATTTAATGCAATTAATAATTTTTATAACTTCAAAAATAATTTAACTCACTTTTTTTGAATAATTTCCGAAAAATAAGTTATCATAAAATAAATCATTTCCTGAATATTTATAATTATTATTAATAATAATATGCATAATATTGTAGATCAAAAATTATAATTAATTTCCTTGTAAAATCATAATTCAACTCTTAAAACTTTAAGCTTTAAACTTTAAAAACTAAACGCATTCAGTTTTGGTGCAGAAAATAAATGAACACACAATTACAGAATAAATGTATTGTCATACGTCATACAGGATTCGCTCACAATACTGCCAAATTAGTTCAGCATACAAGGTATTATAATTATTCCTGGTCACCCGATATATTAGGCATTCATAGTATTGAACTGAATAAATATACAATATAGTTTTTAACACATTTTATAAAATAGTCATTGTTTTTTAAATTTTTAAAATATGAAAAGAATTAAAATTTTTCCTCAATTTAATTTTAATATTTTTTTCTTTACGAAATACTGTGACAACAAAATTAAGGCAAAATCTATGGTCAAAATTAAAAAGAATAATACAGAAAAGACGAAACATTTATTTAATTATAAAATATAAATAATCTTGTATTTAGTATAACAATTCATTTATATGAGTCTGCAAACTTAAAATTAATAATTAATTTCAATTGTTATATAAAAAATAAGGACGAAGTGTAACAAATATTAATATATTACTATAGAAATAATTATTAAAATTATAATAGCATAACATCTATTATAATGTATTAACAATTAATAGACAAAAAGATAAGTTTAAACAAAAAAAAATAATTCAATTTGGTTTCTGCGTTAGATATATTATAAATTATCAAATTATGAATTTAACTTTTTAGAAAACCCAAATTTTTAGTAACTCATTTTTGATGACCTTTTTTCCTACTGCCTTATGTATAACTTTAAAACCTATCTCAAAAAGGCTTCAATAAAGACAGTACAAAACCTTCAACATGAATAAGAGTCTTTTAAATTTAAAAAGTTAGTGATGATGACATGTTCTAGTATGGTTCCCCAAGTCAGCGGCACCATCTTTAAGTGGAGTCAGTAGTGGGTTTAGAACAATTTTGGTCGTTAAGGAGGTCTAGGTTAAAACGGTATCGTATAAAAAAATTAATAATTTTCGTGATTTTACAATATGAATTTAAATTTAAATTCTGCTTTATGAGTCATCTTAGTAAATTCGCGTCACAGGCGAGTTTTAAAGAGTGAGTATGTTGGACAACTATTCCACAACGTTTCAGAAGAAATATAGGAGTTTTTTGAAGAGGAAAACTGTTATAAATAATGCGTTAAAAAAACTCTTTGGCTTACTAAGTTGACAGTGGTCCGATACAAATTCATGGTTTGTCTTGTCTTTGTTTTTCAACTTCTGTTTTCAATTTGCACTTATAAGTTGATTAATTGTTTACTTGATTGATGTTTTGGTATTTCAATTAATTTTTTTTCAATTTTTCTCTTTATCTTGATTTTTAGAGGTCTGCAAATTAAGATAAACATTTGGGGGGAAAATTATTAATGCAGTTAAAAACTCAACTTTATTTACAAGATACTCGTTATAGGGTTTTGGAATATTTTCTGATTCATTATTTTCAAAGAATCAGAATTGGTCAAGCGTGGAACGTTAATTTTTTTATATTCAATTTTTGTTTTGTGCCTGTCGTGAAAAAATGTAACATTTACATATGATAAATCAAAATAATAGTTCGTTTGTGATTATTATTTTGCGCTTAAATATTATTTATTTTTTAAGAAAAATCATTTTCAGTTTAATTTAGCCTGTTAAAAATAAAAATAATATTAATAATAATAATAATAATAATAATAATAATAATAATAATAAATACAATGTCTTTTATAAATAAAAATAATAATAATAATAATGATGATATTATAAGAACTACTATTGCTTTTTTCTCATTTTCCAATGACATTATATTTATTAAAGAAAGATTTTTGACTATTAATAAGTAAAGATATCGATGTTTTTGATATTCATGAATTTTCGGCACCGTGATTTTAATCATTCTATATTGATTTTATAAAATGGGAAAAAATCTATATAAAATGTAAAATAAATATCTAACGAATATCAAAAAACCTTGATTTTTCGTGATTCTGAGTCAAAATTTTGTTTTAATAAATAATGATCATAATAATAATAAATAATAAATAGTAATAATAATAATGATAATAATAATAATAATAATAATAATAATAATAATAATAATAATAATAATAAAAGAACCATGTTAAAAAAATATTTTGTTTAAGTAATTGTTATTAAAATACCGGAAATTCATATACTAAGCAATTATATGGGAAAAAGATGGTCGTTACTGGTCCATCATGTGCCTTTGTGATAAACTTCCTGTAAATTGAAAGCCAGACCTGCAATTAACATTTTTTATTTTTGTTTCCCGGATTTATTTAGGGCAAAGTTTAAAAGGAAAATTATTGAAAATAAAATCCACTATAAATAATCCTTGACTTTGATGAGAAGAATGCGTCGAATGAAATGAGGGAAATGTTTATGTTACCATGTCATGATTTATGGGCCATCTGGCTGTCAGTTCCTCCCAAACCATTAATAATTACTTAGCCTATTTCGCATTGCTGGGCTTCCTACTGAATTGTAAATAAATAGAATGATTGACAGTTAAATTAGTGTTTTAACACATACTAAAATGGGGGAAATTTACTTCTGATAATTTATTCTTAAAAGTAGATTTAAATAATATTTCCCCAAAATTATTGTCTTTCTCAATTGAATTCTCACTTTTATAGCGATTTTTATCTCTTATTTTATTATTGATTTTTCAACTAAATTCGATTTTATTTCAAACTATTAGTCCATTAAAACATTTAAATAAATTTTTCTTTAAAAAATCAATCTGTAAAAGGATTTTAATAATGAGATTTACTATTTTTACTACTATAAATTATAATTATAAATATCAAGAAAAAACTTTTAATAATAATAGTAATAATATTTTATTTGACTTTATTTACTGGCGATCGACTAACAATCCATTTGGGATATCTGTATCAGCCTTATTGACAAGCTACCTAACTTATTACAATGCTTAGTACACAGCATTTCTAAATTAAATCTGCTATAAGCATACAATTTGTACATTATATTTTCTAGGCATTTTTAGTGGTTCTATACAAAATACATTAACCCAAAATTGTGTGCTCATCTTTCATTTTAATGAATTTGATTAGAACTGGATGTATTTAGTATTTAGCCAGTGGCCTGACTACGTGTTACTAATGAATATTCGCCGATGTACTGGCAGTGTGCGCATTTTTTTGCTTATGGCAGAATGAAATATAAAATTGTGTAAAGTAAATTTTTATTGATTGTGTTTATTTATGAGCATTTAAAATTTATTTTAATACATAAAATTGATAAATACATGAGTGCAACAAAAAGGATTTAAGAGCTAAATCATCTTAATTAAGATAAACAAAAAACATGTTTAAAACGAATCATAAGTTAAAATAAAAATTATTAAATTACAATTAAAAGATTAATTAATATTATTAGGAGTTAAATTAAGTGAACAACACTTATTAAGAGCCAATTCACAGAAAAGAACAAAAAATTAGTTCATATGACATTCATGAGAGCAGTAACCATGGAAGAGAATTAAGGAGAAAATCTGTCTTTTTCTCAATCAACCGTGACTGACGGGCTATAAAACCGAGATTGATTGCCCAACGTGATGGTTCCTTACACAATTAATAATAATAATAATAATTATTATTATTATTATTATTATTATGATTGCTTGTAATGGCGAAATAATTCGAGATTAAACCCCATTCTGTTCTAAATTACAATTTGTAGAAATATTTTTTGTGGACATTATAATTGGATTATAAAAGTTCATTGCAGGCAGTGGATTTATAACTGTTCTTGGGCGTCAACAAAAATCAGTAATTCAAATTACTTACAGGTGCCAGTATAATAATAATAATAATAATAATAATAATAATAATAATAATAATAATAATAATAATAATAATAATAATAATTGTAATACTAATAATTATTATTATTATTATTATTATTATTATTATTATTATTATTATTATTATTATTATTATCATAGTAATAGTAATAATTATAATAATAATTATTATTATAAATAATTTTATATGAATTAAATTATCAGTTTTCTTGTGTGGAGTTCCTTAGAATCGTCTCCCCGTTTGAGAATGACTTTTTCTGTATTGTTTCGACAGTTGAAAAGCAGAATAATTTGTTTTCAATTACACTTTTAATATTCTATGGCTCTATTAATTGTCTTTTATGGAAATTTCATAATAGTTTCTAACAGAATTGTCTACAATATTTTATAAAGTTAATGTCGCATATTTATTGCATTTAAGATAATTAAATTTGGTTAATATTATTTTTAATTTTAGTAGTTTTGTAGATGATTTTGGTTAAGTCTTTTCCTAGCAGGAAGTTGCTACCCTTCCGAAAGGTGAACAACACTTACAGAAAACCAATATTTTGTTTTAATTGTGTTGTAAGAACAAACATAAATTTAGCTTACTGGTTTTACTTAATTATATAATAGATTTAAGACAACTTTCATCAACCGTGAGTTACCGTGGGGTTTGAGGCCCGCTACTCGGATTTGGTGGCCTTTGACATCTAGATTCCTCAAATAATAGATACAAGAAGTATCAATGAATATTTCTATCATTTGTGTAATCAATTAAGATATAAGCACTAAGGGAAATAATTTATCCCCATTTCCTTGATTTCAATCAAATTTTCTTTGTGGATCATTTTGTAATCAAATTACGGAAATTTGAAAATTTTGCTTTCCGTGGAAAATTTTACTTCATTTGATTGATTTTGCACTGAAAATTTCAAATTTTAGATGTTTAAAATTAAAAAATAGGATATTTTTTTAAACTTTTAAAACTTGCATAAACCGAAAGATAATATCCGACAATAATGCAAACAATTTCAAATCCGTAAACAGAATGATTCCCAATTTTGTCACAGTGTGACGCACAGAAAAAGGGGGGCGGCGTCCTTGAATATAATAAATAAATCATTGTTATTTTTATGTGTACAAAAAAGATTCAAAAAAACAAATTTTCAATTTTTAAAAATTTTTTATAATTATTTTTAATACAATCATGTTTTTTAAATTGAGTATTTTTTAAATTTTTTTTTAATAGAAAATATGAAAACATTTTATTTTAGATGCATTATAATTGTTAGGGTTGGTTGCATTACAGTTTTATATGGTCTTATTTAAGTTGAAAATAATACATTTTAATTAAAAATTAAACATTTGGCATACGTATCAATATATATATATATATATATATATATATATATATATATATATATATATATATATATATATATATAAAGCGATTAACACTAGATTTACGAAATTTGTCATATTTAAGAATTTTAAATTTTATGATTAAAAAATTTAAAACCAAACACAAAGTTTTGTAAAAGTAGTCTCATGGGTTTTTAAAAGTAATTTTGATAATATTACGACGTTAAGTAAAAATTGATCTGGAATTTTATCTGCAAATCTACTAATATTTGATAAAAGCTATGCTGAAATTTTGTGATTAAATTTAATTTATTGATCTAATTTAGACATCTGAAACTCGTTCTGCTCTGTGGGGAAATAAATTATTTCGTACTTACCCAAATACCGAATGTTTCCAATATTGAAAGAAAATCAGTTAAACAAAAAATTATCTTTAAATTTATCTTTAATTAATTTGCGAAAATTCGGAAAATGTTATTTTTAAAAATTGTTTAAATTATGCATTTGCAATTGTATAAAAGTATCAAATCAAACACTGCAAAATAAATCAAATATATCCACTAAATTTAATTGAGAACTAAATTGATGTCACGGGCCACAATTATTGTCAATCCCAGCAATCAGACCAAAAGGCGCCATGTCAAATTGTAAACCCATTCGGGAAAAAGATTCTAAACAAACCAAAAAATTGAGACCATTGAAAACAATCAGTCAGGAATTTATTTCAATCCATTAACAAAACTTTTAAATATATGCTAGGAGAGCTGAACTAAAATTGCATAATAATTGACAAACGCGTCTAACTTAGAGTCTGATATACAGATAAGAAGACTCCCATATGTGACGACAACGACAACAACATTGAATTATGATTTCTAAATAACGTTAGTGAGTGTTGCTAGAGGCCCGCATATTCACTTGCCGATTCGTTACAGGACGTCGAGCCAACTTCAGCTTCGGCAATTCATAATAATCATGGCGCCAATACGAGTTCATTAGGCTCCTTTCTTCATGAGGAAGACGCCCTGAAGCGAGGAAATATCAATTACGAACCGTTTTTTTTTCATTATGATTAACTCTATGTGACGCTCTGTCATTGAAGGTGAGTTAGTGGCGTCAGAGAGTTGACACGACTGTTGCTTTTCATCTCGGCTGAGAATCCTCTCAAAACCTAGGGAAAAGAGGTGTGTCTTGCTTGTTAAATGGGGAAAAAATAAAAATAATTGCAATAGTAACTCGACTGCCTATTAGTTCATTACGGAATATTTCCGCTGTCACTGGCTGTGCCATAATTCGAATATTCGAAAAACAAAATCATCAAACAGTTTTGATTAATTTCCATTGATTCAAAGAAAAAAAGTAATTAGAAAACTAAATGCAAAGGAGACTTACTAAAGAAAGGTAAATTCTATAAATGATTTTCAGATGTAATTGCAATTCAATTAGTAAACTCGAAGCAAACCGTAACATTACAATTTATTTTTACATTTCATTGATTAAAACAAAGGTTTATAGAACTTTATATATATATATATATATATATATATATATATATATATATATATAGAGAGAGAGAGAGAGAGAGAGAGAGTTATGATAACAATTAAGCAGAATAATAAACTGTAATCTTATTTTTCTTTAATTTGTTATTTTAAATTCTTGACTTAAAAAATAATAAAATAGTTGAAAAATAATTTTTTAATAATAACTAAAATTACGTCCCGGTTTTTTTTACCAGCGATGATTTCCTCTATAACAAAAAATAATAAATGTTATTGTGATTTAATTTTTAGATATTTTGTGTAGGATTTGGATTCTTGCATATTTAAATTTCATATTGTTTTATATTACACAGACGAACTGTGAAAAATATTAGAGCTTGTATGAAAGAAGAAAAATTCAGTCTTAAAAGATTGCTTTCAGAGTGAGCATTTAAGTACTTGACAGTGAAGAACATTTTTAGCCCTTCGCAAATTTTATGGCTAATCGCAACGGTATATATTAGCTACACAGAAACCTCTTTCTCTTATTCGTTGGGTGATTATTGGAAACTAGCCCGGCGCAAAGATGATATGAAGCCCTTTTTATCTTTCGATATACAAAATATATATGTTCCATTTTTCTTAACACCCAAATTTAATTACCGATGAAAAAATTGATAAATTTGTAAGTTTAAAATCCAGAAAGGTGAAAGTTTTCAAAAACTCTTTTTTTTCAAAAAAAAATAAAAAACTTGTTAACATTATATATTTGGATATTATATTATTTTGAACTTCTAATTATATTTTATTTTAAAAAAATAATAAATAAATAATTAAAATAATGTCTGTAATTATATTGGCTTTAAAAATATTTAATTTTTTGATATTAAACTCATTTTTAATATAAATATATGAATTTACTTTTTACTTTTTATAATAGCTAGATCTAGTAATGATGATGATGATGATGATGATAATAATAATAATAATAATAATAATAATAATAATAATAATAATAATAATAATAATAATAATAATAATAATAATAATAATAATAATAATAATAATAATAATAATAATAATAATAATAATAATAATAATAATAATAATAATAATAATAATAATAATAATAATAATAATAATAATAATAATAATAATAATAATAATAATAATAATAATAATAATAATAATAATAATAATATAATAATAATAATAATAATAATAATAATAATAATAATAATAATAATAATAATAATAATAATAATAATATAATAATAATAATAATAATAATAATAATAATAATAATAATAATAATAATAATAATAATAATAATAATAATAATAATAATAATAATAATAATAATAATAATAATAATAATAATAATAATAATAATAATAATAATAATAATTATAATAATAATAATAATAATAATAATAATAATAATAAACCAGTGAGTATTTTAAAAACATTATTTTACCGATAACCATTTTGATTGTTAGTAGTAGGATGTGAGCCCGTCAGATACAACCCCCCACTAGCTTACGTAATTATTACGTAACATTTGACCTCTGTACGCGCTGTTGCTACCTGGAGATTGACCTTTGTCCACTAGTTGTTACCTAGTAATTGACCTTTGGTGACCTCATGATTACATCACTTGACCACTGGTCAGTGCACACTTATTATGTCACTGGTCAGTACATACTTATTACATCACTGGTCACTACTCGGAGACTAGTTACCTAACTGTTATTATGTCACGTAGTTGTGGACCAACACACCTACCTTCTAGAACCTTCCACACACCTACCAACTTCCACACACATACCTTCTTGAACCTTCCACACACATACCAACTTCCACATACATACCTTCTAGAACCTTTGGTTCTTAAACATTTCACACACACACACCCATCCGCACAGATCCGCACAGATCCGCACCCATCAGTACCCATCAGTACCCATCCGTACCGATCCGTACCGATCCATACCAATCCATACCAATCCGCGCCCAACACGCCTACGACTAAGTCGTAGACTTAACAAAATCACTGACTAGTACTATTGGTATTATTATTATACTTTTTACTTCATATAAACGTATGGGTTTCGTTTACCTCATTGATTCATGTTACTTACATGTGATATATTAAAAAATTATATTTACATGAAATTTTCAATTGTTAATTATATTATTACACAAAAAATTATAAAATAATCATTAAACATAATAAATTAAGATCAAACTCGTCTTAAAAATAAATGTTCAATTCTAAATTATTTAGCTTACTGACTATTTTGTTAGTAGTATATTACATAACAATTTTATCAAAATAATCATAAAACTTTATTAATTTTCATGAAAATTTAAGTTTAAAAGCACTATAGTATATTGATAGTTTATTTAATTAAAATCAAGTCACTCAAAACTTAAATTTTATCACTGGATTTACAAAATTTTAAGAAAATAATTCAACAAGTTTAAAATTTCAACTAAATATAAAAAATTAAATTATGCCAGATTTACTTTACCAATATCTATAAAATTTTAAATTTACAGCAAATAAAATATATATATTTATTTTCTATCAAAAAATTTAATTTTTAAAATAAAAAATAATTCGCCCACTATAGGAGTTGAACCCACGACTCAACGAATTATTACCGACACCAGACTGTTACAAGTCTCATTTAATAATAATTACAAAACAATAGAATAAAAAGACAAACACATTTACAAGACAACATTTATTTAAATAAAAGCTTCAATATCTTCATTGGCATTGATACCTAAATAATGCCCGAATGCAAAACTTTTGTTTTTACCTACCCACTGACGTTTATCGTCGTTGTTACTTAAAGCAATTTTACTATTTTTAAAAGTAAACAACTGATGATTTCTCGTCCCTATTCTCGTTTGAGGAACAGAAAAAATTATATCGTTTCTATAACAATCAAGATAAGAAAGATGCTTTATTTCAGTTCCTTCCAAAGTAATTCCCTTTGCTTTATTACTTTCAGTTTCACCTAAAAGACTATAGCATTTTGGTCGTAAGAAAACCCATTCCTTATATCCAAGTCCCTTACTCTCATCTTTGAATTTACCAATTACTGAGTCAAGTTTTCTTGAATACAAAGGATGACTAATATTATAATTCGAAGTGTCCAAAAGATTATCCGAAACCATTGCAGGTAAAAGAGTACTTAATTTACAGTTTTTAATTTCAAGAAAGAAAGTACGATAAATATAATAATCACAAAAACAATTTATAACACAAAAAGATAAACAATTTTTAAATCTAAATATATTTAGTTAACAATAGCAATTCTAGCATTATCAATTCTCCATATTGGTGACATAACTTCATTTTGATCAACTTTATAACCTTGAATAGTAATATTAATGTACCAACTTTCCATTTCTTTGAATTGGATTTCTTCAAAAGCGTCATGATATCGAGTGTTTCTAGAATTAATATAATTGTTTTCACTGCAACATAATTTCTTATTGATTTGATGTAAAATTTTATTGATTGAATCTGTATCTTCCTTCGTAATATTCACCTGAAGTTTTGAAAATCGAGTTTGACTTAATTTAGCAGCTTTGGAAAATTTATATTCTATTTCATTCACTAAGAAGTACATTCTATGACCGTGATATATCTGAACAGGCTTAAAATTTACATCTTTTCTGTTTCGAGTATTTTTAGCTGTTTCGTTCTGATTGTTCACCATCATGGATTTATCGCTAAAAAGTCCTTGCATCTGAAAAATGAAAATAATTTACAAATTTCATTATTTATATTTAAAATAACACGTGTGCGTCCAATCATAATCATTTTAATAAAAAGCTTTACTATATAAACAAATTATGAAAACCAATTAAAACATATATAAAAAGACAACAAAATTTAAATAAAAATAATTTATTTTTAATTAAATTCTTCGCTCCATCTTGCGAGCATGTATAACAGATCAGCTTTCGCCTTTTCCGCCCTCCAATTGTTACAACAATTGCAGGGTGATCCGCAAAGTGCTTCGGTTTTTATTGGCATCTCTTTTCTTTCCTTATATTCCATCAGAATCTTTTCGACGCTGATACCAGTCGCCTCAAAGATTCTATATGTTATAACTTCTGGAGCCCAGAACGCCATATTTTCCCTTAGTTCGGGATATGAGATGATTATCCTTTCTATAAGGAATTGAATAGCTGAATCTAAAACCATAAATTAAACATATCAAATTATAAATAAAAGAAACTTACCATCAGATGAAGTGTTTCTCATTTTGTTATTTGAATGAATAACTCACTTGTATTTATACTAATTTTTAACACACATCAGACTCATTTCAACGAATCAGAATCATTCACACAAATTACTAACATATCACAGCCAATTAAAACTATACACAACTATTACATCTATGTTAGGTAATGCTAAGTAAAAAACTTTAAGATTTCATCGTTTTCAATGACTGACTTAATATCATCAATAATATTTCCAACAATTTCATGATAATCCAATGCTTTAAGACCTAAAATTACTATTTTACCACTAGCAAACACGTTAACACATAAAGGATTATATTTAACATATCGTAAAGCTGGGAATATTTCAGGTACATATATACAATTAACTTTGTTCAATAAATCATATAAATTAATATCTATTCCAATATCGGCAGTTACTGTAATTGATTGAATTTGAACATTTTCAATTGTAAATGATAAATCTTCAGCTTTTAGAGGCTGCTTACATCCCATAATTCGACACTTACCTGACTTGAAAAATATAATTGGATACTTACCACTTCGATCTACAATTTGTTGTGGTTTCCCAAATGGAAAATTCATGTGAGCAACTGAACATCTTCCTTTATAATTTATGTTGCTAAGCATCTATGACGTAATTATTTTTGAATATTTTTTATTCGTGTATAACTATTAATTTAAACAAATATAAACAATATAATTAAAGTTAATATTTAAAATGGAATTAAGAAATGATGCAGTATATCAAATTGTTGGTCCAAGCGGAAGTGGGAAAACATTATTTGTTTGTAAATTATTACAATCAAACATGTTTAAATCAAAGTTTAATAAAATATATTGGCATAGGGGAGCCGATGATGAACATGGAATGACACAGGACCAATTTTGTAAAATAAAAATGATAATTATAAAAGGGTTTGATAAAAATTGGGTATCTAGATTACGGCAAGGGGATGTGATAATTATCGATGATTTATATCAAGAAGCGAATAAAGAAAAGGATTTTAATAATTTATTTACAAAGATAGCTAGACATAAAGGTGTTACAGTTATTTTTATAACACAAAATCTTTTTCACCAAGGAGGATCTCACAGAACTCGCAATTTGAATGTCCAATATTTGATTGTTTTCAAAAATCCTAGAGATGCAACTGTTATTGATTTCCTTGCAAGACAGGCTTACCCTAATAATCGTAATTTCTTGATAAACGCCTTTCAAGATGCAACAAAAATTCCACATGGATATATTTTTCTTGATTTTACACAGCAGTGCAATGATGATTTACGAGTTAGAACTGATATTTTCAATAAAGAAGGTGCAATATTTTATAAACAAAGTTGAAAATGATGCTATATACATCTAATCATGCTACTTAAAACTCGTGTTAAACATCCAAAATTATCAAAACTTCGAAAAGTGTTTAAGAAGACTCGTGAACCACTGATTCCTCCAACGACTAGTTTCACCCCATCTAAAAAACTTATAACTGAAAATATTCCTGCACAAAATCTTATTTCACACAATTTAAAATCAATTCCGAATAAAAATGAAAAGTCTATAAAATCAAGTCATCGTAGTTTTCCATTTTTTAATGCTTTACTTGATTTACTGATTTCAATTTTACCTTTGACAACTTTAACTATAATATCAAGTAAATCGTCAATAACATAATTTGGAAAAGATTGTAAGATATTAATTCTTTTCACACTTGGAGCCTTTAGTAAAAAGGTATTAGACAAACACAAAAAACTACTGTTATCACTTGTAAATTCAAAAAATCGAATGCAGATGCGTAAAATAGTATATAAACAACAAGGTGGTTTTATTGCGGCATTGCTACCACTAGCATTATCATTATTAGATGGAGTAATAGGAAATTCATTATCATAAACAATGGGTACAACTACTTCATTACCTAATCTTATACTTAATTTTAAGTCTACATGTTGTAATGGAGAAAATTTGGACAAATCCAAAAAACGAAGCAGGTTTCAGTGGGGTAGAAAAGCTAAAGAAAAAAGTTACAAACTCGAAAAAAGAGACGCAAAAATGGTTATCAGGTCAACTGGCTTACAGTTTGAACAAACCGATGTTGAAAAGGTTTCCAACGAGAGCATATAAAACATATGGAATTAATGATTTATGGCAAATGGATTTGATGGAAATGATACCATTTTCTAAAATTAACAAGGGCTACAAGTATATTTTGACATGTATTGATGTTTTTAGTAGATTTGTTCGCGCTATACCAGTCAAAACAAAATCTGCAAATGAAATGGCTTTAGCAATAAAATCAATGTTTAAAAATGGAAAACCGATTAATTTACAAACTGATTTGGGTAAAGAATTTTACAACAGTAAAGTTAAAGAAATAATAAAAGGAATAAATCATTACTCCGTATTTTCACAATTCAAAGCAGCACATGTTGAACGATTTAATCGAACATTAAGGGATAAACTTAAAAGGTATTTCGTGCATCAGGGTAATAAAACATGGATAAATGTTTTACCAAAAATGATTTTCAGTTACAATCATTCATATCATAGAGGTTTAAAGGGATTGAAACCGATAGATGTAACTTCAAAAGATAGTTTTATTCAGGAAGAACAAATTAAAAAGCCAAAATATAATGTCGATGATTATGTAAGAATATCTAAAATATCAGCATCACCATTCATTAAGAATTTTTATAACAATTGGAGTGATGAAGTTTTTCAAATCTCAAAGATCAATACAGCTCAAAATCCAATCATGTATGTTATAAAAGATGGAGAAAATAATGAGGTATCTGGTAAATTCTACGAACAAGAGCTACAAGTTATTCCTCCACCAACAGTATTTAGAATTGAAAAGATTTTGAAAACTAAAATGGTGAATAAAGATAAACAATATTATATCAAGTGGCATGGATATCAAAACCCATCATGGATATCCTCAAAAGATCTAGTAAAATGAATTTCTACATGATTTTACCGAGCAATAGTTGTCCAACAATTCATCCAGACAATCAAGCCAGTAAATTTATGGTCAATCTACAAAACCCGATTTATTTACAGGGTAATTGGGAAGTAGCTTTGCAAGATTTTACATTTGTATATAGTACGTTTCCATTTTATAGTAAAGCAAAGATTGAATACAAAGAAATTGTATCGAAATCAGTTAGCAGTCTTTACTTTATTGAACCGGAAAAAGAAGAAATGCCAATAAAAGAATTCAACGAGCATAGTTACATGTACATAACTAAAGGAGTTTTACATATTTATTGTAATTTCTACCCATTCCAAATATCATTTGAAGATATGCAAAGTGCAAAACGAATGGGTGTATCTGAACCAATAATTACAAGTCCCAGTGAGTCATTTCAAATAGTAGTTCCACCAAATACAGATATGAATAATGTAGTAAAAATAAAGTTAACATATAACACTGTAATTCAATCAGTTTTCTCATTTCGTGATAATTTGTACTTGACAAATCTTATGGACTTGTATGATTATATAGTGTACAACTGTCCTCATATTTTTACATCTCTTCAAATAAAAGATAAAATATTCACATTCAGTATTCAAGATAATATTACAGAGGTTGTATTCGATAAAAACTTGGTTAGTTCACTTGGATTAGAGAAGCAAACATATAATGTGAAACAATTTGAGAGTATTTATAAAGCAAAGTTATATGATCATCATCAACAAATGTTCATCTATAGTAACATTATTGAACCAGTAATTGTTGGCGATTCTTTAGTTCCCTTATTGAAAGCAGTCTGGATTAAAAAATATGAACAAGATGAAGTTGTACAAATTGTATTGGATAATCCGATGTATTTATCGCTTTCCACGTCATGTATAAACAATATAGAAATTAATATTCGTGATGATGGTGGGAAACTTATCAACTTTCCAAAAAATTCAAAAACACATTTGACATTACATTTTCGTAAATTAAATGATTAATCCAGATATAATTTCATTGTATAGTAATAGCCAAACTGGTGGCGAAATACCATATTTTATTGGTAAGCAGTATGGGTCTGGTTGGTTACGAACAATTGGAAGATTTGCATTACCAATTCTTAAGCGTATAGGCAGTTTTGGAATGAAAACAGCAAAGGATGTGATAATGAATGATAAGAAAATATTACCATCATTAAAATCAAATGCTCTGTCTGAAATTAGTAAAGCTTTACCGGTGTTGCAAACATGTTTAAGAGTGAGGAACCTCAGCCTGAATATACTGCATCAGGTGGATCCATGCCAAAACGTAGAAAACATGATAGGCATATAAACAAACGAATGAAAGGACATGGAACTATATTTCAAAAATGATTTGTGGAAAATCTGAATTATGCATTTTCGATCGTCCATCACCTCAAGCAGTAATTGAATATGGTGCATTTGAAGAAGTATTTCCGATGAATTCAATTACTGATAGTAGAAATGATGTTGAATTTTACATTAATGGTTCCCAAACTGAATATTTGGATTTGAATGATACTTTATTAACTGTTCAAATTAAAGTTGTAAATGTCGACAGAAAAAAAATATGGTGGATACTTTAGATGTTAAGCCAAACAATTACATGTTTCATACACTTTTTAAAGACGCAATTCTTGGGTTTAATCATATTAAAATTGAGGGAGGTAACAATACTTATGCACACAAAGCATTGATTGAAACTATATTAAATTATAACGGTGATACTAAAAATACTTGTCTTACACCTATGGGATATGGAAATTCTGAAGAAAGAAAAAGTTGGATAAAAGACTCAAAGGTTTTTACAATGTGTTCCTCACTACAGTTTGATTTTATGGATCAACCAAAATATTTACTTCCTGGTGTCAATGTTCACATTAGATTAAAACGATCTGATTCTGCATTATCATTATTTTCAAAAACTGGGGAACCAACATGTCAATTACTAGATGCTAAATTAATGATTCGAAGAGTTCGTGTTGAATCGTCAGTATTAGCAGGTCATCAACTTGGTCTTAATTCAAAACATGCGATTTATCCAATTAAAACAAAAGAAATTGTTCAGTTTGCTATTGGTAAAGGTGCATCATCATTCTATAAGGAACAGATATTTGGAGATAGAAGAATGCCTAATTTTATTCTTGTAACTTTTCAAAGTGAATCTCAATATAACGGTTCATATACTAATTCAAGTTCAAAATTCAGACATTATAATGTCACTTCATTATCTTTATAAAAAAACACAGATTATCGCGAAACATATACTCAAGATTTCGAAAATAACAATTTCTGTACCACATATATGCAAAGTATTGTGAGAAATATGGGTTATTTAGATAAAAACCTAAATTGTGGAATATCTCTTGATGATTTTAAATCAAAATATCCATTTTTCACATTTGTTTTGGCACCTGATTTTGATTTAAATCAAAGTCAATTACCTCAAAATGGAAATTTACGATTGGATATAAAGTTTTCAAAAGCTGTTGAAGAACCAGTACATGTAATAATATATGGCGTATTTGAAAACGAAATTCAAATTACTGCAAATCGAACTGTACTAGTATAAATATAGTAACTCTATGTAATCAGATTATCATGAAGTAAGATTTTAATTAATAATTAATTTTATTTAATTAGTTCTATTCAGGTTGATAAAATTGGAAAACAGTTGTTGGGGAATGAGTTTGTTGGTGTATATCCTTTAGATAAAATTCCATATCTTGATGATAACAATGCAATAGTGGTTAATACTCAATCATCTAATCTTGGCGGTGAACACTGGATTGCTGTATATGTGAAACCAAATAAAATCCATGTTTTCGATCCAATGGATTCTATTATCCAGCTTTATTAGTTAGTAAATTACAAACAATAGGAAAGTCAATTGTATACAATAAACATCGATATCAAAATCCTTTAACGACAACTTGTGGTCAACATTGTCTTGTTTGGCTAAACTCAATGTATAAACGTATTGATTTTAAATAAATGTTTTTTAAAATGTCTAGTTATTTTATTGATATTAGTGTTTTTGAAAATGAATTTGGTGGATTAGTTATAAAAGAATTATGTATGATCAATACTAATAATATTTTAAGACCATTACATTGGGTGTTTTCGTCAAACGAATATCATGAAGATCAAATACTTAACGGACAAAATTTTTTCTGTCCAACGTGTATATTAAGTACTATCGGTTCTGATCGAAAAACAGCTATTTTCAATGTGACAGATGAAACAAAAGAAAAGATTTTAAAAATATATTTCGCATCTTTGAGAATTGTAAAGTATTCATTAAAAGAATATCAGAGTTTTCCAAGAAACATATCTTGTCCATTTTATGTGCATGATGATGATTGTGCTTATAAAAACTGTTTACTTGGTGCTTTAGATTATCTGAAATATTAAAAATATATGTATGCAATTTACCGTGTTTTGATTGGTTAATCTGTTGTAGTGGTGATAACGTAATTATTCATATATAAGGATATATTTTTCATTTTATGGTCACTTTTTATATATACCCAATTTCGAGTAATAATCAATATGGTAAAACTTTTAATTTTAATTTTAATTTTATTATTATTTTATTTAGAATAATAATTCATCCAATATCAATAATTCAAAACAAATACCAAATACAAATCATATGGTAAATTTTAAATTTTATTTGAAAATTATTAAATTTATTTAGAATTCTAATAACGTTCCTAATCAAATGTATTGGCAGAATATGAATGCTAACTTTGTAAAATTTAAATTTAAATTAAATGTTTATTAATTATTTATTTAGAATATGCCATATACTAACATGCCTTGGTATTATCCAAATTTCCAATTTGCCAATCCAAACTTTCAAAACATGCAAAATTTTAACCATAATCTTCAAAACATGCAAAATTTTAACAACAATCTTCAAAATTCATCATCAAATATGCCCCATATTAATAAAAAATTAAATGGGAAGAAAATTAAATGTAAGTACTCTTTGAATTTTAAAATTGTTTTTAAGTAATAATTTAAATAAAGAATTAAATTTTTTATATTTTAAAAACTATTTCTTTTAAATTCGAGTTATATTATTGATTTAAAATTAGGTATATAAATTAGTGATTAAAATTTTTTAAAATGAATAGTTTAGATTGATAATTTGATTGTAAACTGTTTATTTTTATAAATATTTAATTACATAATTTATTTAACATTTTACATAATGTTGAAAATAGTTTAACCTTTTCATATTAAAAGGTTAGAAATTTAGTAACTTTCTAAATAACTTTTCATTATATAATAATTACACCATAATTTTCAAAAATAATTTTCACTTATAATTAATTTTTATATAAATAGGCAATTTATACCCTCAGTACTGCAATTCATCCATGAATCATAGTGATGAATGCCATGACCTAATGAAGAAATATTATCGTCATCAGTTCAACGGCATTGAAATATTTATATGTCCCGCGTGCAAAACTTACCATGCCTAACCCTATCTTGATTTCTTTTCTGATCATAAGGTTCACTTGACACAGTTTAAACAGAATAAACTCGATTTCTTTCGTTTGATTTTTAAGGCTGACGATTTTAAAATTAAGAAAAGAAAATCTGATGTTAGTTTGAATTTAGGCACGTCTAAAATAACTAAAAATGAAGTAATTGTAATCAGTGATGATGAGGAAAACATACAAATAGGTGGTTCTGTAGATATTAGTAATGACCCAATTGTAGAATTAGATTTAAGAGGATCTCGTAAATTACTAAAATTTAATATTGATGAATTTAATGTTAATCAAATAACATTAACAGATAGAATTATAACCCGGCTAAAAATTGAAATTAATAAAATGGGGAACGTTAAAATTCAATTTGCTGTAAATATCCAATTTGAGAAAGATGATATAACTAAAGATGAATTTATATCTAATAACGCCGAGGTCTTTTCAGATAATTTTCTTGTTGAAGGAGTTAGAAAATTAAATGAAAAAATAGAAAGATTTACTCAATTAGGTAGTGGATGGACTATTTCTAGAATTCGAGAAATTCATTTTATCTTGACTAAATATTCCCAAATGAATAGGTTAACTGGTCACGGTTTTATTGAAACTCCTATTGCGCTTAAAGGAAAAAGAGCAATTATTAATATTAAGAATAGTGACAATCTTTGTTTTATATATAGTATCTTGGCTTTATTGAAGCATGACGTTCTTGTAAATAATCGTAGTAATATGTATAGTTATACTAACTTCTTGAATGAATTAAATTATGATGAGATAAATGACTGTCCTATGAGATTATGCAATATAAGTAGGTTTGAGGAAAAGAATCCAGGTCTTGCAATTAATGTCTTGTCTTATAACCCAACTGTTATTAATAATGATGAAAATGAAAATGACGATTTTGTTCCTCACCACCCTCATTTGGATATTATTCATCGCACTAAAGTGACAGACGTTGATCCTTTGTATCTTTTACTTCTCGAAAATGATGACCAATATCATTATACTGCTGTAATTGACCTGCAACGCTTAATGAATTCACATATTAATGATGTAGTTAGCATACGAATACAATGTCAATGGTGTCCTAGATGTCTTAATGGTTTTCGTTTGCAAGATGCTTTTAACAGTCATTATGCATTATGTACCAAAAATCAGGTAGGAACAACTTTATACACTCTTCCTCAAAATAAATATTTAGAGTTTGGTGATTACTCAAAAACAGTAACCCCACCATTTGTAATTTATGCAGACTTTGAGTCAATTTTACCCATTGACATAAGATTTCATCAGAAACATCTACCAATATCAGCAGGACTATTATTAATTAATAACTTTAATAATACTAAATCATATTTTAGTTTCATAGGTTTAGAGTGTGTCTTGGAATTTTTGAAAAAGATAGAGGAAATTGCGATGACAATTATACAACCTTATTTTGATCTTTTTAGTGATTCAAACATTATTCCGCTATCATTTAATCAGGAAAAAGCTTTTACGTCTTGCTTGAATTGTTATCTTTGTAAGAAACCCATTAGAAATCGTGTTAAAGTTTACGAACACTTTTCAGGTCGTTATCTTGGGGCTGCTTGTAGTCTTTGTCGTAATGTTAGAAGAAATCGTCAGCATTTACCTGTTATTTTTCATAATCTTAGGGGCTATGACCTTCATCACATTTTGAAGTATGGTCTTAGTAGTTTTCCTTCTTGGGGTTTGAATATCATTCCAACTACAACAGAAAAGTTTATATCGTTAATAGCGCATATCGATAAAGTATCAGTTAGGTTCATTGATAGTTATCAGTTTGTTAGCGCATCATTAGACAATGCAGTTAAAACTCTTTCTAACTTTCCTTTGTCAGATTCAGTATTTACTGGTTCAATAATGGGTTGTAAAGGTATCTTTCCTTATAATTTTGCAAAGAGTTTGGAAATCTTGGAAACAACTTTTGAATTACCACCAATTTGGCCTGAAGTGACAGAATCACAATATTTGAGAGCACAAAAGATTTGGACTGAGAATAATTGTAATACCTTGTTAGATTATATGATGATATACTTGAAATTAGATGTATTTCTTCTTGCTGACTTTTTTCAACAATTTCGTTCAAAGAGTATTGCACATAACGGTTTAGATCCCTTAAATTTTTACGGTATACCTGGAATGAGTTGGGCTTCTGCTTTGATGACATTGAAAGAACCCATTGAACTCCTTACAGATATGGAAATGTATAATTTCTATGAAGGAGGGATAAGAGGTGGAATAACATTTGTGAATAAACATTATGTTAAAACTTCTGATGATATAGAATTGTTGTATATTGATATCAACAATCTGTATGGTTGGGCTCTTAGCCAAAGTCTTCCTTTCGGTGATTTTAGTTGGGTAATTAATAATCTTGATTCTATTTTGTATGAGTGTATGAGTACAAATATTGAAACGCTTTCATATGGTTACACGATGGAAGTTGATCTCGAAATTCCTGAAAGTATACATGAGTTTTTGGATAAATTCCCTGTGGCACCAGAAAAGATGTGTCCACCGGATTCTAAAGTTGAAAAATTAATGCTGACCCATCATCCCAAGAAAAACTATGTTATTCATTGGAGACTTCTAAAGATGTTTGTTTCTCTTGGTGTTAAGGTTGTTAAGATTCATAGAGCTATAAGGTTTAAACAGGCAAAGATTTTTAAAGAGTATATTGATACAAACACTTGTTTGAAAGCAGATGCTACAAATAATCTTGATAAGAACTATTTCAAACTTTTAAATAATAGTCTTTATGGAAAATCTGTGGAAAATCTTAAAAAACGAATGAATTTAAGATTATGTAATTCATTTGAAAAGATGGTTACTTATTCATCAAAGCCGTCTTTCAGAAAGTGTATAAAGATTGACGATGATCTAATAGCAGCTCATCTAAATAAAGAATTAATTTGTTTAGACCGACCTAGTTATATCGGTCAAACGGTTCTTGATTTATCGAAATTACGGATGTATCAGCTCCAGTATCTTGAATTAGAGAAATATAGGAATCTTTTCAATTGTAGGATTGACATTGTTGCTGGCGATACTGACTCTTTCTTTCTTGAAATTAAAAACTGTAAATTAAGTACTCTTTTACCTGCAATGGTTTCGGATAATCTTTTGGACACTTCGAATTATAATATTAGTCATCCTTTGTATTCAAGAAAACTTGACTCAGTAATTGGTAAATTCAAAGATGAGAGTAAGGGACTTGGATATAAGGAATGGGTTTTCTTACGACCAAAATGCTATAGTCTTTTAGGTGAAACTGAAAGTAATAAAGCAAAGGGAATTACTTTGGAAGGAACTGAAATAAAGCATCTTTCTTATCTTGATTGTTATAGAAACGATATAATTTTTTCTGTTCCTCAAACGAGAATAGGGACGAGAAATCATCAGTTGTTTACTTTTAAAAATAGTAAAATTGCTTTAAGTAACAACGACGATAAACGTCAGTGGGTAGGTAAAAACAAAGTTTTGCATTCGGGCATTATTTAGGTATCAATGCCAATGAAGATATTGAAGCTTTTATTTAAATAAATGTTGTCTTGTAAATGTGTTTGTCTTTTTATTCTATTGTTTTGTAATTATTATTAAATGAGACTTGTAACAGTCTGGTGTCGGTAATAATTCGTTGAGTCGTGGGTTCAACTCCTATAGTGGGCGAATTATTTTTTATTTTAAAAATTAAATTTTTTGATAGAAAATAAATATATATATTTTATTTGCTGTAAATTTAAAATTTTATAGAAATTGGTAAAGTAAATCTGGCATAATTTAATTTTTTATATTTAGTTGAAATTTTAAACTTGTTGAATTATTTTCTTAAAATTTTGTAAATCCAGTGATAAAATTTAAGTTTTGAGTGACTTGATTTTAATTAAATAAACTATCAATATACTATAGTGCTTTTAAACTTAAATTTTCATGAAAATTAATAAAGTTTTATGATTATTTTGATAAAATTGTTATGTAATATACTACTAACAAAATAGTCAGTAAGCTAAATAATTTAGAATTGAACATTTATTTTTAAGACGAGTTTGATCTTAATTTATTATGTTTAATGATTATTTTATAATTTTTTGTGTAATAATATAATTAACAATTGAAAATTTCATGTAAATATAATTTTTTAATATATCACATGTAAGTAACATGAATCAATGAGGTAAACGAAACTCATACGTTTATATGAAGTAAAAAGTATAATAAGTATCGGTGCGGATGGGTGCGGATCTGTGCGGATGGGTGTGTGTGTGTGAAATGTTTAAGAACCAAAGGTTCTAGAAGGTATGTATGTGGAAGTTGGTATGTGTGTGGAAGGTTCTAGAAGGTAGGTGTGTTGAAGCTTCTAGAAGGTAGGTATGTGGAAGTTGGTATGTGTGTGGAAGGTTCTAGAAGTTAGGTGTGTGGAAGGTTCTAGAAGGTAGGTGTGTTGGTCCACAACTACGTGACATAATAACAGTTAGGTAACTAGTCTCCGAGTAGTGACCAGTGATGTAATAAGTATGTACTGACCAGTGACATAATAAGTGTGCACTGACCAGTGGTCAAGTGATGTAATCATGAGGTCACCAAAGGTCAATTACTAGGTAGCAACTAGTGGACAAAGGTCAATCTCCAGGTAGTAACAGTGCGTGCAGAGGTCAAGTGTTACGTAATAATTACGTCAGCTAGTGGGGGGGTTGTATCTGGCGGGCTCACATCCTACTACTATTGTTATTTACAAAGAAATTACATAATATATTTGAATAGAACAATTTGATAGCATTACGGTTTTATATCCTTTAAACACAGCGTTTCAATATATATTTTTCAAAATTAATTTGTTGAAAGACATTAAAATTTTATTTAAGATATTTTTATATTTTCAATTAAATTGGATTTTTTATATTACTTAGATTTTAATGATGTTTAAAATTGTGTTTACTTTATTTAAAAATAAAAATAATAGTTCTCGTAAATAATATCAAAATATAAAATAAAAAGATGAATCAAAAATGATGAAAATGACATAGTTTGAAAATGTATAAAATATTTAAATTGTTTTCTACTAAATTTACATATAAAATAAACAGGTTTTGAATATATTTCGTTGATGCCATACGGAATATTACCTTCTCACATGAGACACCAATTAAACATAATAAAATCATGAGGGAAACAGGCACAATCAAATCAAGAAATACATATAAAATTAAAAATGAACAAAAAAAGCAGAAAAGCATGAAATATAACACAAAAGACAACAAGATAAAACAAATTTGAGATCCATATGGCGATAATTGACTAAACATTTAAATAGAATTATTAAAAAGAAATAGAAAAGCGATAAAAATATATACAACATCCGCAAAGTTAAAATAAAATTAAAAGAAAATAAAATAAAATAAAAGTAATTAGATTAGAAAAGAAATTGTTATGAAATGTGGTGAGGTATTTTATCATGTATAAAAGCTAGAAAGAAAAATTTAAGATAAGAATCAAAAATTAAATCCATTGAATTATAATAATAAATTTAAACTAGAAAACATAGGAAAAAGAAATTATAATAAATCGAATCATGCTTTTAAAGCGTAGAAGTGTTGAAAGACTAATTTAATAAAAAGGAAATCAAAGGTTAATAAAGGAAAACGATAAAGCCTTAAAATAATTAAAATCCTCCATTAAAAATAGTAAAAATAACAAATGAAAAATAAACACAGTTTTGACTCACAAAATTTCTATATTCAAAATATTAATAATAATAAAATATTAATTGCCCCAAAATTTTTAAATTTAAAAAATAAATTATGAATTTTTTTAAAGCCATTTCTGATGCTTCCATAGCATCAACTATTCTACACTGAGAAAACCATCGAAATATGTAAGTTTGCCTTTAAAATTTAGTAAACTTATAGAGATTAAAAGAAAACGCCAATAAAAAACTCTTCGTAAGATATATTTCGACAGTTTGACTATAATCTTCAGGCACAAAAAACCAACTAAAAATATTATGAATTGACTTATATTTTAAGCAAAGTATTTTTTTATATTAATTTAATTTTGTAATAAATAAACACTTAAAAAATATTCAAATACTTTTAACTAATTTTTTTTAAATTTTTTTATATAAATATTATAATTTTAAAAACAATGTAATTTTTATAAATTAAATTATTTTAATAATATTAAAGTTAAATTTTTTTTAAAAAACAATACAAAATCATGATTTAACACACTCTTACTATTTAAAAACATTCAAAACATTCGTAGTCATAGCACTTTGCACATTAATCTTTGGATCCAATGACCTTATCAGCAATGCTTCACATATCACGCGTTCCCAATAATTATTAAAACTTTTTAAACAAAATTCTAAAATCAGATATTCCTATTTTACTTTTACAGCCTCTATTGTGTTTACTAATATTGGTCAAACCCTTCAATCGACAATGCTCTAGAACTCGAGTACAGAGATGACGGGAAGTTTCTCTAATGTATGTGGCATTAAACTCATTAGATGTAAATTGACAAATGAGATCAGAACACAATCCAACCGGAGTTTTTAATTTATTAATAAACATATTGCGTACCTTACACGAATTAGAGACGGTCTTATACTCTAAATTTCCCATCTGTTTACTTAACTTCATTTTATAATTTGTAAAACCTTCAAAGTACGGAAATACTAATAAAAATTTAGACTCATTCTTTTTATATCCATTTTTACTATTATTTAAATCAACACTCAATTCACACTCATTTGTCAGATTACACTCAGACTTTCCCAAACATGGATCCTTAAGATTTTCAATCAATTTGTCAACAATCTCTTTTATAATAAACAATAAAAATTATTTAGAATACCCATTCTTTATCAACAACTCAACCAATTTATCAAAACTTTTTACCGAATTAGCAAAAGTAGAAGATAAAGACCATGAATGATAAATCAATTCATTCACCATATTTCTCTTATACTTAAATACACAAAAGCTTTTTGGACATATCGTTGAAATGTTGACATGAAGGTGCTCTTGATTCAATGATCTAATCTAGTTAACATCAACATTCGACATGGAATTATTTCCGATACACCCATCTTTTCAATAAGGATTTGCAATAACTTCTCTAAAAAGAATAAATGTTTTAAAATGTTATTGTAATAATAAAATTATTCTGTCTGAGGATAAATTTCACATTTTTAAACTACAAATTAAATGATAAAAAAATAATTTATATATTCATTAATATATCCATGTATGTATATATATATATATATATATGTGTGTGTGTGTGTGTGTGGTTGTTAAGGTGAAACCATGGTTTGTTAAGTGCGTCCCTTGGTGTTATTTGTAAATAAATAATTGGTTAATTTCAAATTAAATTTTATAGACATGGGTCAACTATTCATTTAGTCTTATGTCTAAGAGGAGGTGGTAACGTGGATGGGCCACTCCTTATATATAATTCATTCATTATTTAGCTACATGACGGTTTACATCCAATAAAACTCAAGAGTTCATCAAATAGACGATAGCATCCAGACAAGATTTTTTGAACGCATAGTACGAACATTAAAAACTGTAGTAACTAAAATAGACAACAAAATCCTTATGGTCATAATCATTTTAAAAAAATACCAAAGAGACTGACGACCCTAGAAACATTTAATAAATGAGTCCCAACCTTGAAACTGGTGGGTTAGTGGTCTATGAACTTGGAACCCATACATACAACATTCAACCGCACCCATTCAACCGTCCTAACTCAAAATAATTTGTTTAGTTCTTATATTTTATTTAAATTATTCCTTTTCATGATTTTGGTCATTCGGATTAATCTTTTTCCGATGGCTATTCATTTTAACTGTTGCAAGGATTTCGCAATTTTTCCCGCTACCATTTCCATTTCTTTGTCCTTATGGTTTATTTGTGTTCACATTGTATTTAATGAGTGCCCACTGGACTACTCGGTGTTAGTGATTTTGAGCTGATTGTCGTTTAAAATCTTTTGTCGATTTTATCGAAATTGGGTGCAAGAAAGTTGAGCCAAAAGACCCACCCTCGAGTTACCCTCTTTCGCTATTTAGTTCAATGATTTGACGTTCGAGCCCGTCGTTACGCACGGTGAGGTCTCTGGCGGGCACGAGCTATTGGCGGATGAACCGCACTTACACCACTCGATAGTTATGTGTGATTTTACTAACTTTCAATTTGTTTTGGCTGTGGGCCGGAAAATGCTAAATAAATGTTACCATATAAATTTGGTAAAAGCTTCGATGCATAAAACTGTTTATTTGGCATTTTACATAGTAATCGGAAGTTCATTTGCATAAACATTGTTCACTCGCTTCATCACAAGTCATTTAATCAATAAATTCATATTCTCGAACTCATATAATTGCTCATAACTAATGCTCACTTCGATAGTTTTCGATAGTTCCTGCTAATAATACTTCGAGACCGTTCCGGACGCTTGTGATACAATACTGTTTTTTCTGATAAAAAACGTAAGAGTTTTTTATGAGAAAAAATGATCCCTCACAAGTGTTAAATTCTGCAAAAATGAATTGGTATATATACCTGTTTTGTGACCCTAACCTTGCGTGTTAATTTTAGTGCGATAAAACAAACTTTGACCTTGAAATTATTTGTGTTATCTAACTTTAGTTTTTATTATTTTCTTAATTTAATTTGACAATTTATTTCTTAAATTTTTTATTGAATTTTTCCAATTAAAAATTTTTTATTTTAATTCAATTTTATTCATTAATATTTTGCTTTTACATAAATTGTCATTTTTGGGTCAAATCTTTGTGTTATTCTGTTATTTTTATGTTAATTTCGTGCCGATCTTGGTGCATTTTGTTATTATTTTAATTTATTTTTATGTTTTTGATTTTATATATTAATTATATCTTTCTCACATTTTAAGGTGGTTTATTTGATGTTTTGAGGGTCTGATTTTAAATCTGCATGTTGTATTTGCGTGCTATTTTCAATTCATTTAAACAAAATTCAGTTCCGGCCCAACAGTGATCTCATTCATAGCACGAGATTCCAGAGAATACAACCAAGCAGAGTTTTACTTGTAAGTGTACTTGAGTTCGTATCTTAGAAAATTGTCGTTCCAAATAGAGTTCGTAAAATAAATGTAAAAATTAATTTCTCGCCAAAAGTAATTTCACTAGAAAAAAATGATGACACTTATCCAAAAGTGATTTAAACACTGTAAAAATGAATTGGTATATATACCTATTTTGTGACCCTAACCTTGCGTGTTTTTTTGGTGCGTTAAAATAAAATTTGAGCTTGACTTTACTTGTAATATCTAATTCCAAATTTTTCATTTACTTACATTAAAAAAATAATTTATTTTTATTATTTTTTATTGAATATTTCCAACCACAAATATTTTATTTTTAACCAGTTTTATTCGTTAAAATGCTGGTTATGTAAATTAATCTATTTTGGTCAAATTTTCATGTTATCTTGTTATTTCAATGTTAATGTCGTGCGGTTCTTGGTGCATTTTGTATATAATTTTATTTACTTTTGTTGGACCAAGACACGAATTTGTTTAAGTGAATCGGTAATACACACGCAAATACAAAGTGCAGATTTAAAATCGGACCCATAAAACACTAACTAACCATACTAAAATATGAGAAAGAAAACAATTAAATATAAAATCAAGAAACACAAAAGTAAAATAAAATAATAACAAAGTGCAACAAGATTCGCACGAAATAAAACATGAAAATAACTTGAGAACACGAAAATTTGACCGAAATTTGACAATTTACTAAAAAATGGAAAAATCCATAAAAATGGAACAAAAATCAAATAATTCGAATTGGAAACAATTCAATTAAAAAATTAAAAATAAAATTGTCAAATAAAATTACAAAAATAATAGAATTAAGATTAGAATACACTAGAAAATCACAAGGTCAAATTTTGTTTTACTAAATCAACTTTAACGCGCAAGGTTAGGGTCGTGCAATAGGTATATATACCTATTCATTTTCACATAATTTTAATCAGTTTTCATAAACTTGAAGCAGTTTTTTACTCTGTATAATCAGTTTAAAGCAGTTTTTACTCAGTATCAATCCGTGAAATAAATGTGAGTGGAGAGAGTTTTTTGGAAACTTTCTCCACGTCATACCCAAACAACCTCATATGAGCTCTGTCTGAGGTGTCGGCGTGGGGAAAGGTTTGAGTATGACGTACAAGATGCTGAATGTTAACGTAAAACGATGTATTTTATATTAAATAAAGATTTTCCTTACAAATGCACTCGTTTCGAAAATTTTTCAGGCCCACAGCCGCAACAACACCACAAGTTATTAAAATTTTACATATTCTATCGAATTGTGTAAGTGCGGTGTAAGTCCGCCAATAATTCGTGCCCGGGAAGGCTACGGGGTGAGAACGCAGTAGCTGAAATGGGATGAAGGGGAATGGTTTTTTTGGCTATTCCATCTTCACCCGTTTCCTGTAAATTCGACCTAAATTATCTTCACAAACGGCTCAAAATCAAAAACCCGGAGTAGTCCAGTGGGCACTCCTAAACTCATAATATGAACACAATATTATCTTAAGATCAAATTTTGGGGAAATGACGGGTATTAATGCAAAAAAATCGTTGCTACGTCGATAACTTATGATTAAAACGGTAGAATAATAATAAGAAACTCAAATCTTTTACCCTAAAATCTTCCCCCACTAAATCATTTTCGATCAAACAGACATCCAAAATTTTGGGTAACTAAAAGTTCTTGACATAGGACACCGCAAACCGTTAATCAAAAGTTAACTTGTTAATCATGCCATCAGCTTCACCATAGGACGTATAACCGTGAAATCAGATCATCTCTCAACTCCCACATCCCCAAAAATCATCGATAAATAAATAAATAACAAATCCATCAATTTGAATAATTAAGAGAATTTGACGAGCGAAGATCTGTGATTCCCAAGATAGACAACCTATTTCGCCATACATGACCGAGTGAAGTGGTAAATACTAATCCATTACAATTAAGGCATTTTAATGAGAATTTGATTCCGATGACACATACGAAATAAATCTTACAACTTACCCAATAAATAGTACATAAAAAATCTAATTAAGTATACATTTACAACTAACGATTATAAAACTATATTTAACGGATATCAGATAAACAAAGCGTCCTAAGGTATGTCCATTTAAATAGTAATTATCCACGCGGAACCTTCCAATCTCAACATAAATTCCAAGCCCCGGATGAATGAATAGTGTAGGTTCGCCCACTAAAAATAGCCCGAATGAGTTGACGTAAACCACCGAGTTAGTGAGAAGGAACAGACCTGAATGACATTAATTATTCACAACTACTCCCCATAAGTCGACACTAACTACCTTCAGAACCAAGATTAAATGATTTAAAGTTACCCCAAATCTGGTAAAAATGGTCACCATCATTGCACATTAAATTATTCCGCCTCTGAATAGAAATAATCATCAGATAATAATATTTGGATTTGACAAATCAATTTGTTCCTTAATAACTAGTTGACGTTTAGAATAAACCCAATCGATTGAAATGTCTGCCTCCTCGATAGATCATGTGAACATGCACACATGCAACTATGCACCCATACGTCGATTTCGGAGACAGGGATTAATTATGCGATAATGTCGTTGATAGATAGTTAATTGTTTTTGGAAGAAATTAAGGAAATTTACTTCAGCAAAATCTGTTTCCATTCGAGTTAGAATCGATCCAACACAACAACTCACTGTACACACCACACACATATATATATATATATATATCCTGCTACCCACAGAAGGATCGCCATTTTTAAATCTACGTTGAATTATGCAAACCAGACGCGAGTTACTAGGAACCTCTGCAGAATCACCAATAGATAATTACGAAGAAATCACGATGAAGCCAAAGATCATATGTAGAGATGGTAGGTAAATTTTTGTCTATAAACATTTTTACTATAACCGAGCCCTAGAATGTCGAAAAAAATCGATTCCCCGACGCCAATTCCGTGCAGAATACGAATCCTCCAGATAACATTAACTGAGCTATGCTCTATGACATGTTACTTCTATCAAATATAATGTGTTCACCAATAATTCATTCGAAATTCGATGTCTCAGCTAATAATCCAGTCCGCCGATAATCACATTATAATTTTATAAGCTTCTTCCTCAAGCCACGTATAGATAGACGACCGAACTGCACTGAAGCATTTTTAAAATCTCGCGTCAACCAGCCGCCCATCCTGAACTATCGCCGATATGATACTAACGTCTGTACGCTTACCAACCGATAGCATTTTTAGAATATGTGACCGTATCGAGTGTCGGGATGAACCACCAATATTCGAATATCATGTCAAAAACAAATGAAATACGATTGAGGAATGTGACGGCTACACCTTGCCATTAAGTGTGATGCCTGGGCATGAATCTTAAATTTACAACCTCTACCGTTAACTGAGTAACACAATTCCCCATGAAGACCAAACTATATCAATTAATACGGTAAATCCATCATAACGGCCAACTGACGCTACGGCAACTCGATAATAACGACTTCTGATTGCCCACGATAAATATTAACCGAATTAAGTCACCCAACTACATATCCCGATCGGTAATTTAATAGCTATTATGTTGAGTTAGTCGAGATTTAACATACATAGAATATATATATATATATTTTTTTATTTTTTTAATGAGACAAATTCCACGAATTCCTTGATTATAACCATCTGGAAAACCTAATCAGAACGGTCACGAAGTCAGAAAAGGGTACATCAACGAGCTAGATAAACATAAATGTGAGGAGCACCCGGGATAGTTGACGAGAACTGGTCAAAAGTAATGACGCTCGATTTACCCACAAACACGCCTACTGATCCATTCAGGCGACCCACAATATTGCAATATAAAGATATATAATTGTTAACCACTAGACTAATATTAAAGATTTTGTTCAGACCATTCCTGGATCGATGCATCCAGAGTCACGGTACGGTTTCCCGCGCACGCAGCTAACCGATGTCGTCAGGCCATGTGGGACGCCGGTTTCACCGTCTAACCCGTAAAGGAGTCCCGATTCCGCACGCAACAGGATTTCGAGGAGACCAATTTGCCATACATTGCCATAAAGCGGGAGCCCGGGCGCAACCCGGCACGCGAAATTCGAAGCCAAGCTGAGTTCCTCCTAGCTCGTCTCGAGGAACATCAGCGCCAGACCGACGCCCAAGTAAAGAGAGCCCGACGCTATCTCGACGAGGTCAACGCAGATATAGCTGCAGGGAAGATCCCCAGCACGGACGGATACGCTCCACCGTATAACACTTCGTTTAATCTAGACGATCCCAGATTAAACGTGAGATCAAAGGAAGTCAAACTGGTGGTCCCGCGGAAAATACTTCCCCGACATTTGAGAAGGGAAGAGGATCGATCTGATGACCATCGTGAACATTCTTATGCACGGACCGCCCCAAGACGGTAAAATCATAGATTTCATACTGAAGCGAACCTTAAATAATGATTAAAAATAAAATGTTTTAGTTCTTTTTGTTTCTTTTGAGTTCTCTGCTTATGATTCAAACTATAGTGACTAAATACATAACAGAGTTGACCCAAACCTCCAAGTTACGAATATAAAGACCTCATCATGTTGAACGACATCTTTTGACGAATTAACATGACATTTGTGAAATATTACATGGCTTAATTTAATTCTTTTGTAGATATGGATACACGCCAAGTCCTGCAGTGCGAACTAGACAGTGCAAGCAGAGCGAATAGGAATTTACACGAGCAAGTTTTGCAATTGACAAAAGAAATACAGCAAATTAAGGCCACTTGGGTAAAGCCGAAGAAGGTCAAAGCGCTCTACCAAAAAATGACAGCGGCACAGAAAGGATGGACGGAGGAAAACCAATTAAACCGGAGTTTGAAAACACAGATAAGAGGACTAGAGGTGGCATTGTCGGCATGTCAAGAAGGCGCTGTGGTGACATACCCCCTAGTCTTCGCCCCCGCGCAGCTGGCCTACAGGGATGCAGTAAGTACCTCGAAGTCCGGCACAAAACCAAGCAGACATAGACCAGGGAGAAATGAACGCGCCAAGCGTCGTGCCGCTCTACACACTAAATAGGATGTATATATGATCGTTCTTAATAAATGTTTTTCTTATGTTCTGTTGATTTATTTAATAAATTTGATGTCAGAATGAGTCGGAATAGATAGTGAGAGTAAAATAGGTAGTCGGTAGGAAAAGAGAAATTGAATATACGAGAATGGGACCAGAATAAACGAAAAGCGCACGCAGACCTTCCAACGGTAGTGCGTTGAACCCAGTTTGAGGTCGGGCCAGAGTAGTTCCTATGTGGCGTTCACCTTTGGCGATCTCAAAAACAAATGGTTACATTACCAACGTTGCTTAGCGACGGGTAACCATTGGGGGCAAGAAAATGTTTACATCTAGGGTCAAGGTTGTCGAAACCATAAACCACACACTTATGTTTTTGATTTTGTATTTAATTACATTTTTTCTCATGTTTAAGGTGCTTAATTGATGTTAATAGGTTAGATTTTAAATCTGCATTGCTGTGTTTGCATGTTATTTCCGATTCATTTAAACAAATATTAGTCTTAGCCCAATACAACTATGGCAGAAAACTAACAAAGTAGACTTACTTCAAACACCTCTTGATCGTGAAGACGCCCAAACCCCAATTTCAAATAAATCTAGCATTTCACTGGATTATGAATGATAACTATCAATAAATCATAAGTATTCTGTGGCTATGTATCCTCAAACTTTTTTGAGAACAATGGGACCCAAGACAAACTACGAATACTTTGCATATTAGCCTTTGAGCTAATAAATATAATTTATTGTGTGACATTAGGGTTAAAAAATATTTTGTATTTTTGTATCCTTCGACAATATTTTTTTAATATTCGAATATAACTTATTAAGAATTAAGATATTAAAAATTAACTTTTATTACAAATTTTATGACTTTTGATTCTTTGTTTTAATATTTACATTAATTAAGCATTTAGACAAATTTTTATTGTTAAAGTTATTGATTAAAATTTATCACGTAATTGTATACAAAATTAGCTGATAATTTAGTAATATCCAAATTTTAAAATATTTAATATATTAAATAACTAAAACAATTTTATATGTGATAATAATTATTAATAATAAATGGGGGTTTTAATATCAAAAGCTATAAGACCTTTTAAAAATTGGAATGTCTTAAATCGAGCTATAAAACAAACAGAAAAGGATAAAATTAAACCTCGCCCTGCACCAAAAACAACGCTTGCATTTGAATCATTAGAGTCGAGCACGTTAAATCAAAAAAATACAGAATTAGAAGAAGCTATCCATAATTTTAATATAACTAGTTCTGAAATGATTGAATTTGAAAGACCCAAAAGTAAATCCCACCGACCATTACCTCAGGTACCAAATAGTAGTTAAATACAATTTTATAATTTATATATTTAGAAATATGTACCACAAGACCAAGTTTACTATGGTGAAACCTCAATTGAACCAGTAATAATCCCCGACGGTAAAATAACAGCTACTTTGTTAATTGAAATGTTGCAAAAGTTTCGTGGTGATGTTAGCATCGAAGAATTAGCTGATAATTACAATTTGCCTCAACAATCAGTAAGTTTTAACCAGTTTTTATAAAAAGAGAAATATTTAATAGCTGGAATATTCAGTTAGAATAATTAATCGTTATTTATTTTAAAGCATAATTTAGTTAATAAATAAGTGATAAATGTGGAAATAACTATTAAAAGGCAAAATATTTTCTCATCTGTTTTTAATTGTAGATAAATTATTGTTTATTTTAGGTATATAATATTCTACGATTCAATAGACTTTTTATACCAGCAACACCAGAAGTTGTCAAAAATACAATTTCTTCTGCGATAACTCAAGAAAAGTACATTGGCAATTTACTAGTTCCAGAAGCATATGGAAAATGCACTGAACGTGAATAATTTTATAACTCTTTAGGATTGTTAATAAAAGTCTAAATTTTCATGATCTTTTATTCTTACAGCATAAAATTTAACATTTTATGTAAAATAATTTTTTACCATGTAATAGAAAATTGTATTAATGTTTTTAATATTTTTAAAATAAAAATGTATTTACAAAAAATAATTTATTTAGTAAAATATAAATTTCTCGGGTTAAAATTAATTAATTTCTGATTTTTTCAACTTCAGTAAGATCATCAGTTTCAATAGGTGGTAAATCATCGGGTTCATATATTACTCTGATGATTAATGAACAACTGGGACATGTAGCAACATCTTCGCCATTTATCAAATCCTCCTAATGAATAATTATAAAAATAACAATATAAAAAAATATTTTACTAATGATATTTCAAATGAATCTCCACAGGGACAAGGATAGTAATATATTTGTGATTCTTTGTCATATTCCATATCTTCTATTTCAATTTCATCATGAAAAACAGTCATCACGAAAAAATTTAAAGTTTAATTTATTTTTTAGAATATTTAAACAAATATGAATTTTAAATTTACTTCAGTAAAATTGTATGAAAACATTATAAAAATAAAATAGATCATTAAATTATTTTATTTTTAAAAAAATTGTATTGAAGTTTACAGTAGAAATAAGTGTTTAAAAATTTTCAAAAATATTACAAAAGATAATTTAGAATTGCGGAGTTGCGTTCACCTATCTACTTTTATCACCATTGTTGGGCCAAAACAGATGACTTCGTGATTTGTTTTGTTAAAACGATAATACATACACATTTATCGACACCAATGTGAATAAAACTATTGCTTAATCACCAAATAATTTAAAGTAAGAAAAAAAATTAAAATAAAACAAATTTAATTAAAATTGTTAAAAACACTTTAAGTACAGTATGCAAATAACATATTAAATTAAATGTGAAAGTTCCGATAAAAAAGAATCTTCGAAGTGCCGGGTGCCTGGTGGTATTAAGAAAATAAGATGTTGTGACCACTTTCAATGGGTTTCCATTAAATAGTCACAAAATATATATGAAAATGACGTTGGAACTGTATTCTAATTGGCGGTTTTCAGGAAAAGGTGAGCCAAATTGTCATAACAGCTAATACCCTGGCAAACATTTGGTTTCAAGAGATACCATAGAAGATATTCACGCTTTAGTAGTTAATCCATTTGCATAAAAAATAGCATCTAACATTTTATATTTTTGCGTATTTCTGGAATCTTTTTTAATTTTTTAATCAATTTTTTGTTTTCTAATTCTTTTAACCTTTTTTGTGCAATGGAAAATTGATTATTTTTTACTTGAAATTTTGATAATGATAATAATATAATAATATATAATGAATTGGTTATACAATGAATATGTTATTAAAAAACTATCATAATGCAAGCTTCATATAAAACACCCAAAACTGAAATATTGATAAAGTGCTAGTAAAGTAACCTCCGAAATTATCGCTTCATTGATTCACTATTTTAGAAAAAGCATATTTTATGTTTAAAAGAAAATATATTCAAATAAGCAACAACTTTAACAAATTCTATTAGTATAAACAGAACATTTATTTTATGCTACATTAGATAAATACAAAATGATATTCTTCAATATTTACAACATAAACTTCACATTTACAAGTAGTGCTTTTGAAGATAGAAGAACAAATAATTATATATCTACAATTTAAATATAAAAAGAATATTTTGGTAAATTTAACACGTAAGAATCTCTATTCTTGCAGTTTCCATTTTCCAATTTGCCAATGACTTTGATTTCTATTTTATCCACATTACCTCGATATTCTCCAAGTCTGAAATCCATGCATGATCAGAAAACACTGAGTATATTAAATTCCATAAGATCAATATCTTAAAAAAATGTTATGCAGCTCCATAATTTCATCAATAATTGGTTGAATCTAAACAATTTTATAAAATTTTCAACTAATTCATGTTTAAAAGATTTCTTGAATTTGTCTAGAAATAATATAAACATCAAAATTTTGTATTCAAAATTATATAAATATTAATTTTATAACTTAATTTATATCCAAAAATTGAGTAAAGTTACTGATCCGAAAATAAAAATTTACACCTTACATTTTCGCGACATAAAATTGCTGCTGTGAGTCAATCTCAAGATTGCTTTAATAAGAAACAAAATAAGTTCAAGATGATTATTTACACGCACTAACATAACGTTGTAGAAATAACAAACAAAAAAAACAATATTGTTAAAGCCACTACATCCGGTTTCATTGTCTTTTTGTAGGTAGATTTAGTTTAGCCACCTCATTTACCAGATAGTAAGTTACGTGGAAGAGTTTCGTTTCTGCGTGCGTTGACGATAATCTGAAACGACATGACCTTTCATTTATAAAAGGGCGATCGCAAAACTTATTTTGAGCACAAATGACTTTTTCGTCATTTAAGAGTCTTAATAGGTCTAAATTATAATAAATAAAAAAAATTGGAAAAATAAAATAATTAATTAAAAATAATCAAAAAATCAAAGTCAATATTTGCCGGGGAAATGAATATGTGCAAAAGTCAATTGACGAGTCGAGTACCTAAATAATAATATAAAATTAATTTGGGACCCCTAAAAAAGTTATTACAAAAATACAAATTTATTAATTAAAATGACGAAAACAAATAAATTAAATTAGGGAGAAATTCTACAATTTTAATAAATTTAATTATAAAACGAACTGATTATTCCCAAATTTAATTGGCGTTTGAAATTTCTCCAAGGGAACTGCCGAAGCGGCTGAAAGATAAAACAAAGTAATCCACTAGTTCCGCGTGATCTCAATCTAATTTTGAATCAATTCAATTAGTTGATGAGGAGAGATTTCCTAAATACGAGAATCTTGAAATTCAGGTATAAATTTGAGCCATCAAAATAGAAAAAAATTAATTAAGAAAAGTTTTGAGTTTTTCGAGATTGCAAAAGGAAATATAGTATAAAATTAAGAGTCAGAATCTAGTCAGACTTGAGGCAAGGACATTTTGAGAGTTCTAGTGTATCATAGATTAAAAAGCGATTTTCCATATAGATTCCTGCCAGTTTTTATTAATTTAAAACTATGGATCGTCGTGGAATTTTTGTATCAATAAAGATTTTCAGTCTTTTAGTATTTAAAGAGCACATGGAGTCCAGAGGAAACAGTTCCTGCTGAGCCATTTAATATATTAACTCAACAATTCTTATTTTTATTTTTATCTTCCCGTTGAAATACTGTCTACGTTAGTTGCAGGCCTATTGTTGGTTGTTCTCATATCGAATAAAAAATAAATAAATCTTCCAAGAAAATTATATTATTTAGTGTGAATTCATATTTTTGAGAAAGTGATTTGGAAATCTAATATCTGTTGTTATATTTTAAGTTTTATCTTCTAATGTTAATCCAAAAAGCGTTGAGGTAGGGAAGAAAAATCTGGATTGCTATATTCACTAGAGGTATCACCGACGAAATATTTATTAAATGCCTATCACATATGATCTCTTAAAATACCGCAATGTAATATGTGGCTTACAATCAGTGGTCCCCAATTTCCGGGCCGCAGAATAAATGGTACCGGGCCACCTAAAGACTTTGAAATTATTTCTATCTTTTTTACTGCAGTGTATTTTTGGGAAAATATATACCTTTGAAACAGAAAAAGTCTTGTAAGTTGGTTTATTTGTTTATCAAACATTTTAAAATTACGAATTAAAATTACATTCATAAAATTGAAATTAAAATGCGCTTTCCTGAAAACAACAAAACTGCACTGCTGTATATAATGTAATAAATATGTCACAGTGTCATGATTTGCCCTCCCACATGCATCACAAAAGGATACCGAAAATAAGAATCTTTTTTTAACATCCTGTATTGATAATCAAGTTTATATAATTATAAATAATCAAAAATTAGTTTCAAATATGTTGAGGTTATACAAATGAGCGTTAATAAATTTTAAAACCACAAACTTCGAGTGCAAATTAACTAAAAACTCTGAAATTAATAAACAAATTTGAGTGCAGAAATAAATTAGAGATTTGAAAAATCATAAAAGCAAAACGATAAATACGAGTATAATAAATACAAATATACACAGGGACTTTATGTAGAGTTTTTACAAAAATATTAATTAATTAACATCCAGCTGACGTTTTTAGTCATTTGAATAGGAAAACAAAATCGCCAAGCTTGACAGACAAAATTGCAACCAAAGTTCGACCGTACATACGGAGCGTACGCTATTTTTTCTGCTGAAATGCGTACCGTACGCGTACGCTATTTTATTGGCTAAATTAATAAATAGCGTACGCAAATTTTTCTGCATTACGTGTTAGTCGAAATATTTTTTTTATTATAGAATTAACAATGAATAACAAAATTAAAAAGTTAAAGAATTGAAAACGTTTTAAAACAATTCCGTGAACAATTGTGTATTTTTATTCCAATTTTCTAACAATAAACTACGGTTATCAATTGATTAAATTCCAGCAGTGACTTTTGAATTTTATTAAAATATTCATCTTTATCACTATAATATCAACAGTATTATAAAGAATGAATGTATAAAGTTGCAAAACTTTATCTAAATTCTAATTATCTGGAGAATCAGACTCTTCGTGTACTGAGTCTTCTGACATATCACTGATATCATCATTCGGTCCATTCCATTTCACGTTCTCTTCAACATAATCCACTTCTTCCACTTTGTCCATTAAACGAGTGTTGGCATGGATATAGACAATCTTCTCAATGGTCTTCGGATTCAGTCGAAACCTCCTTTTATTCTGGAAGAAACCAAATAAGCTCCAGTTCCTTTCAGCAGCACCCGAAGTTGCGGTTTGGCTTAATACGCGTATAGAAAATTATACAAAATAAAACCAAAAAAATAATTTACCTCTTCGCTGAAACGAAACTACAAATAAAAACTCTAAAGTGACGTAATAAAGACGAGAAAAAAGCGACAAGAAAAAAATTGTGACGTCACGAGAAGCAACTATTATTAATGGCTGCTCATACGTACGGAATACGAACGTCCCGTACGCGTACGCTATTATTTTTAGTAAATTACGTACCGTACACGTACGCTATCTTCTGCTATAACGTACGGTCGAGCTTTGATTGCAACCTGTCAAATGGTGAAAATAATTTAAATTTATTTTAAATAAAGATTGAGGAAATGGTTGTAATGTTTAAAATTTTGATAGATAAATGCCGGTTTGTCGCATGTATTAGAAAGGCAAAATTAGTCAAATTAACCATTCCAGACCAAAGAAAAGCCGTGTTAAAATTTCTTATAAGTGTTTGCATCAAATATTGTTCAGATCGCTTGTTAAGCTTGATTATATTCCTAAAAGAAAAGGAAAATTTGAGGCGAATTTACTCAGTAAAACCTACTCCTAGTTCCAACTATTTTATACAAGTAAAATAAAAAGTGAAATCAAATTGAATTTGTTTTTCTTTTGACAATTAAACGAAATAATTTTAAAAATTACTGTAATTTAAATAAAACTCATTAGGAAAGAACAAACAAAATCATATTATAATTTGCTACCAGCTAAATTTATTTTTATTAACCAACAAATGGAAAGTCAAACATTGATCTATAGTCTGAAAGAAATAAAGATGAACGATAAGCTAAAAAATTGTTTAAATTTATTAACAATTGGCACAATATTTCTTTGAGTTTTGTGAGTTATAAAAATATTAATTTTTTTTATGTTTTCCGAAAGAATTCGAATAATTTGAAATTATTCTGAAATGTCAGAAAAATTTATGATTTATTCATCTGCCGTTGGAATTAAAATCTCTGTAAACAATTTAGATCAAGCCATTACCTCGAATTTTTACACTGACTTTGCTTCTGTCAGGAACATTTAATAATTGATGAATCTTTTCCTATCCATTTTGAAGAATTTTATCCTCTTAATACGACTGAATTTCAATTTCAAATATTTTGCATTTCCCCTCACTTTTAAGGCAGAGTTTCTATTTTTCACATGGTTGGAATTGTATATTGAAATAATATAATAATATTAATGATAATAATAATAATAATAATAATAATAATAATAATAATAATAATAATAATGATAATAATTATTATTATTATAAATAAATGATTCGTTGTTAAGAAGATTAATTAATAATCGACTGATTACTGCCTGGCTCTTTTATGTTCTTATATCAATGAAGAGAATAACAAAACAAACCAACGTATGTTGAAATTAAATAACATGACTATTTTAAGAATCACTTCAAACATTATCTCTATGGGAAAATGTTTATATGACGTACGGACCACAAAGCACAATTCTTTATGATGAAAACAAAAAAGATATTACACCACAGTTCCAGACATGAATCAACTACTTAAGCAACTTAGAAATATACTTTCAATATAGGAAAGAAAAACATTATTGGCAATAATTTACAGAAAATCCAGAGATAGAATGGAAAAAAAGCTCAAACAAAATCAAGAAAATTATAGAAAGCTTAAACCAAAATTAAAAATATAGATTCAAGTGATCTTGACAGAGGATTCGAATGCCAATTGATTTAAACAATATTGTTTATTTTTGATGGAATAGGCAGTCTCATATTTCAATTCTTCATCCAGCTCAATCCTATAATATGCATTTCCCAAATCAATCATATTAAAGTATGTAGTTCATTCTAATGTATCTAATAATTCATTGGTATTTGGAATACGAAATATTGGTCGCTCTGTGTGATTATTAAGCGCTCTAAAGTCTAGACAAATTTTTATGCCGTCTTTATCTTTTTCTTCATTTTTTTATATTATCCTCCAACTTTCCAATTAAGTGAACAGGTTGTTGGCTTGGATTTATAACGATAAGCCTTCCTGAAGTTATAATTTCGTGCGTTATTAAAATTAATTTTTCCAACTTCTTATTTATGCTTCAAAAAAGTTGTATCACATTTACCTTAAAATTAAATAGTATTTCTGCATTCACATTTATTAAAATCTTTTTCATCTCTTTCAAGCCACAATTCAAAAATCTCAGTAATATTGTTCAATATTTCATAAATTGTTTTAATTTTAATATCATACCGAATGGTTTTTAAAGATCGTATTTAATCTATCGTATTTTATTATATCATTAATTACATTTAAATTATGAATATTATAAACAGATTTATCACAGTCAATATCAAACTCTACATCATTCAATCGCTATTTGTCATTCCACCATTCACTACACACATCTACACTCAATTCACAATTACAATTATTATTTATATATACATGTAACATTTATATATAACATTCGTCGCATTCAAACAATCATCGTTCCTTTAATACATTATACCTAACATAAGAACTGAACTAGATAAAATATTATATAAAATAACATAACAAATTACACAACTGTTTAGGATAGATGAAAGATAATTATTGAGAGATAGCCGGAATGCAGCCTGTACCCCAATGGATGTGATGAATACAATACAATTATCTAACTGACAAGGAATTGGGCGATCAGGAATGGAAATGACATCGTTTGAGTGGACCTTGTAGAGAGAGAGGTGTGGTGTTCCTCATGATCTGATATGGTATATATTGTAGAGATTGAAACTGAAAAACAAAACAATAAACTTAATTAAAGAAATGAATGAAGATTGCTACACAAAATATGACTGAAAAAAAATACACAAGAAATACAATTCCACAATAGAGTGAAACAGGGATGTCGATGTCCATGACACTATTTAATCTATCTGTTGACTTTATGCTAAAAAATATATTGATAGACCACTCACTAGTAATCAATGAACACAAAATTAGTATGGCGACCAAAAATAAAATATTTGAAGACCAAAAAGAGAAATGGTCAAAATAAGCAACAAAACATTAAAAATTAAGAAATTAAAGAAATTAATACAAAAAATAAGACTAAAATAAAGGGAAAAAGATAAAAATAATAAAATAATTTAAAAATAATTAAAAACACAGAAAAACAGCCGAAAAAGGTTTAAAATTCTCTGATTGGTCGCATCCAAACATGAAAGTAGTATATATACAGCAGTCATTTTCATAATTCTTAAATTTATAAAACCTACAAAAATTTTTATCACAATCATCAACTAATTTTGAACTCGTAAGTAATATTGTATTGTATTGAATATATTTTTTGGTAATTTCATGTGCTCTTAAAATTTTACTTTTATTATGGATGGCCGTGACACTTTCCAGTGCTAACGACAGGTCCCTTAAAATTCATTATATATGTATTCCTTACGATATCATAGTTCGTGAAGATGCTGAATTATTTTTGATTCCCTCAGTTAATTTTGATGGATGTCGTATGTGTTGATTGATCGCTTTCATCCCTCGATGTCTGCTGGGACAAGTCAGGCCTTGTTTGCACTTATCTAAAAAGCAGGACTTCCTTGTATGTCACCGAAGCGCCAATGAAAAGTAGCTAGAGTAGTATGAGAGTAAAATCTCAGGAAGATCGCAATGACAATAAAGGGGTAAGATTTGATAAATGGTTTATTAAGTAAAGAGATTCTTATTAAATCCTGTCGTATTTTATATTCAGAGAGGGTCGACTAGTGATAGGTAGCTATAATCAACAATTTATGAATATTATCATATTTGTGAAGCGTAATAAAGAGTCAGTGACTGTGGTGAGTTACGAAGAGCATACACGAAACCGTCGCCAGAAAGATCACATTAAAATAAATTATATCTGAAATTTGACCGATATATTGTCCGAATTGATTTAGATTGTGTAATCTTATACTACCACTTTAATAATGCGAATAAGTGAGATAAAACCTCAAATAAAATACCCCGGATAAATCAGCTATCACAGTTTAGAAATTCAGGTTAACAAATATTTTCTTTAAATAATTCGACTTAATTAACCACTTTTAGAAAGACCAGCAGGACAAACGAAATCAATTATAGTAACGCCAACACACTTGATTGTAAAGACTCAAAACAGCTGTGTCAAATTGCGTACCATCCATACCACCACTTTTCAATTTCAGAGTCTATTAGGCCTATAATGAGCATCAGTACCAACTTCCAATAATAAGATAAGTAATTAACAAGTTTATACTTGTTACACGGCCAGAGGACATTTCACAGAATTCGCATACAATAAATCAAAACACACCTTCTAATTTTATAACGAGTTTTGATTGGATGATTGAAATGCGTGTGTATGGAATGCTGGGAAATTTTATACCACCCTACAGCTCAGTGGTTCTCAGCCCGTGTTCCGCGAAAAAATCTGCATTTTATCTTTAAATTTGCATTTAAGATTTATATCATCAAAACCTCAATTAATTTTTATTAAGATGATTCAATAAGAAAACCGTTACACAGATATATAAACATACAAAGATAAAGGTATTTTTATTGCTTGTTATTGTTGTGCGTGTTATTTTCATTGCTTCTAAGAAGGCATTATTTACGTTCTCGACAGGGTTATAGTAATTTGTGAATGGTCACTCACTGTGGCCCCACCATGAGATTTTCACAATTATAGAGTTAAATTAAATTATTAAAATCATAAATTAAATTACTTTATTATTAATGATAATGGATGAAGTTATCATAAGAAAACGTCTTCGCGATAAAACGATGCCGATGATAATGCTAGTACTAGTAATAGTGTAGTGAAAACTAATGAAGACGGTGCTAAAGAGACTAAAACTAAAGCAAGAAAAGTCATTCGCTTATATGACTAAGAATATTTAAAGTTTGGGTTTTCATGGAACGGAGAAAAAGATTGTCCAGTTCCAATTTGCATTGTATGCGGAGCAAAACTTTCAAATAGTCCAATAGCACATGCATAATTGAAACGTCATTAATCCGATAAGCATTCGCATTTAGCCAACAAAACAAAAGATTATTTTAATACACTTTTGCAAATGCAAAACAATCAAGGAAACTATTTGAAAAACATGTGAAAATATCTGACAAGGCTCAATTAGCATCTTACAAAGTTGCTGAAATATTAGCATTAAAACTCAAACCACATATTGAAGCAGAAACTATCATTTTACCAGCCTGCTGCGAGATAGTTAAAATTATGTTTGGTGAGGATGCAAAAAATGAAATTTTGAAAATCCCTCTTTCTGATGACACAGTTCGAAGAAGAATAAATAATATGCCTTGTGACATTGAAGAAACAGTCGCTATTAAACTTTCCAGTGAAATATTTTCTTTACAAGTTGACGAATCCACGGACATAAGTGGGAAAGCTATTTTGTTGGCATTTGTACATTTCAATTTCTATAGTGCAAGGAGCTTCCTGAACATACAACCGGACAGGATATTTTTGATACAATGACATCGTACTTAGAAACTTTTAAAATATCGTGGAGCCAATGTATTGGTATTTGTAATGATGGAGCTCCAGCAATGAAAGGATCCATTAAAGGGTTTGTAAGTCTGGCAAAAATATGCAATCCTAATATAATGTCCACACACTGTTTTTTACACCGAGAAGCACTTGTTGCAAAGACGTTGCCAAAAATACTAAAAGCAGTTTTAGATCAAACTGTTAGTATGGTTAATTATATAAAAATGAGGATATTAAAAACTCGACTCTTTAAACAACTTTGTTTGGCTATGGAAGCACAATATGAAAGTTTGCTTCTCCATTCAGATAATTATCATGAGGAAAAGTATTGAATCGTGTGTTACAACTTAAAAACGAATTAATGGTTTTCTTTCAAAGTGAAGGAAGTGAAATATTTTATAATTATCTCATTAATAAAGTGCGGTGTAATAATTTGGCTTACTTACTCGGTCAACACAAATATTCAAGGAAAATAAGAAAATATTCTTACATCTACAGATAATTTATTGGCACTTCAAAAGAAAGTTTCTTTTTGGAAACATTACGCTGGAGAAAAAAGGTTAGACATGTTTCCTTCAATGCAAAATCAAAATATCGAAAAATCTATTTCCAATGTTCTAGAACACTTAAAAATATTGGAAGAAAACATTGTCAAATATTTTCCATCATTAAATGCAGAAAAATATGATTGTATCAGAAATCTGTTCATTTCATCAAACACATCAGAATTTTCAATAAACGAAGAAGAATTAATTTCTCTTTCTTCGGATTGTAGCTTGAAATTAAAACATTCAGAAATGACTCTTGATGAATTTTGGATTTCCCTTAAACAAGAATATCCTCTGTTATCTGAAAAAGCGTTCGTAATTTTGTTACAGTTATAAACTTCGTATCTGTGCGAACTAGGATTTTCTATATTAACAAATACAAAAACTAAAAAGCGTGAAAGATTGGGGAATTTAGAAGAGGAAATGCGAGTTGCGTTGTCTTTTATCCGACCTGATATTTCTGAAATTTGCAAAAAATACAAATCAAACATATCACATTTATTTTTTTACTGTTGAATTTTTGTTGAATATATGTTTGCGTGCTAATTGCACTATGAATGTTTAATTTTTTTTCGTGTAAGTATTTCTTTGTTGAATAAATTTGTATTTTTGATAATGTGCGTTTATATTTAATATCTTCAAGACCATTTATTAATAGAGGATGGTTCAAAAGTCGTTTGATTATTCAAAAATGAAGTAATATGTTCGTTTGTGAATTTTTTAATGTATTTTTTGTCAGTGTTCCGTGTAAAAAAATCATGTGAATGGTGTTCCGCGCTTTAAGTTAGTTGAGAACCACTGACATAAACCAAAATTAAATATAATACATAAATTCATTAAAATATTAAGGTATATTGCAAATTTTGGAAAAACTTACATATACTATAATTATCTTTATTTTCATGCGGGCAATCTAATTTATTTTCATTGAAAATTTATTTTATATGGGAAATTTACACAAAGCAAATCGAAATTTTAACGACGCAACTCTGAAATAACAAAATTTCAAAAACAACACACTTCGAAAACGACGCAAATCGAGGTTTTAGTGTATTTAAAATTTTGGTAATTTATATTTAATATAATAATATTAAACAATATTAAATTTAATAAAATTATTATTTTAAATAACTTATTTTATTTTCTTGTTAAATCAAAAATGGATAAAATGTCACCAATTATTGTTTGAAGCCTTTGTAAAGGCATTTCCTAACAAGCCTAAGCAGCACTGTCTAAAGGAAGTCACCAAAATTTGGAATAAATTGAAGAAAGAGGGTAATTTATCAGCAAAAGTTGAATCCTTAATAATAGGTTATGTTGCCGTAGCACAGAAAAATAAAGCAAATTATGAGTTTCTGGGCAAATCAGGCTCTAAAAAATGAAGAAGCACATCCTTTTAAACCGGCTATAAACGTTACAGTTGAACAAGAAGTTGTAAAACATTAAACACAAACTAATAAACAAGACCAGAATGAAATCTACTTAAAAGTTGGCCAATTCAATATTTCTCGTGTAGCGAAATGTGTCACATACAAAACAAAATTCCAAGACGAGTTGCAGGCTCAGATAAACATCATAAAGAGTGACTTGATTGGCTTGTATAAGCAAAAATGTAGTGGTATTTTAAGTTTAGACCAGATAAATGAGCTTAAAAAAAGAAACTGAAGGTTGAAGAACTAGATAAAAAACTAAAAAGAAAGAAATATGACCAAGTAAAACAGAAGATATTTAGAGAAAAGAGGAAAGAAACTTTATCTCAAATTTGTGCAGAGAATCCTGATATCAGCTCTAAAATTAAAGATCCGACAGAAAGCTGGACGACCAACAAATGAAGAAGATCAGCCATTGATTTTAAAAGCAATTATTGACGTTGGGTTATATAGGTCTGCTGCTCATGAGAAAAGACAGAGTGATATTTCCCGCAGAATCAAAACTTTCGATGAATTGATAGAGCAGCTAAAGAATGAAGGTTTTCAATTAAGTGGAAGTTCTGTTTATACACGGTTTAAGTTTATCATTGAAAATCAAACGTAATATAACAACTGTTCCAGTGAAGTTAATTTAAGCACAAAACGACTCACACTCAAACCACATTGATGGTCGATTTTTTACATCTACTCTTAATCACCTTGAGGAGGTTGCTTCTATGTTGGGATGGCAAGATGTATGCTTCATCTGCCAAGATGACAAAGCCAGAGTCTTTATCGGATTAAAAGCAGCAAATAAGAAGGTTCTAATTTTAATGCATGTTGAATACCGCGTTACTTTGCCAGATCACGACTGGGTTGTAGCATCTAGACACAAACTCATCCCATCTGTTTATGCTAACATTGAAATCAAAAAAGATGGTCTGAGTGAACCTGAAACTGTAACTTATTCGAGTCCAACATACATTGCCATTAGGCCATGCAAGCATTGCTCATTTTCAGCCTGTGCCCATGGATTAGACTATGAAAGGCTGCTTGAATTAGAAGAGTTCAACATTATCACAAAGGATCAAAGCAACAAGTTGATCAAACCTATTTTTATTATGTCTGTGGATAGTGGACCAGATGAAATACCTAGGTATCAAAAAGTTATTGATGTGGCAATTCATTTTTTTGCTAAGCAAAACCTCCATGCGTTCTTTGTTGCAACAAATGTGCCAGGTAAAAGTGCAGTCAATCGAGTAGAAAGGCAAATGTTTCTTTGAGTCGAAAACTGTCCGGTCTAACTTTACCACATGAGCATTTTGGAGGTCACTTTGACTCACAAGGTCGTACAACTAATGAAGAATTAAAAAAATTAAACTTCAAATATCCTGGAGAAACATTGACAAAAGTATGGGCCAAGTAACCATAGACAATTTTCTAACAGTAGCAGAGTATATTGTTCCTGAAGTGCACTTGAGGCAGAAAATCTGCTAAGGGTCAAGATTGGTTTTAAAATCATGTAAAGTCAATTGTAAAATGTTATGATATAAATTGTTGATAACCAATTCTAGTCTGCCAAACAGTGAAAGCCTGAAAGCACCAGATCAATCTCAGATCGACTTGAACAGATTTGCATCGCTTTTCTTCAATCAGCCTTTGAAAGTTGATAACATGCGACCTCAATCGTTAAAGGCATTCAAAATTCTTTCATACCATCTATATTGTCCTTCCTTTCTATTTTCGTTGTTTGAACGAATATGCAAAATCTGTCACCTCTATGTTGCTTCCATAGTCATGTTGAAGAAGCCTATTCAACAGCACCGACATCGCAATCTTGGGCCAAGACTTTTACCATATGCTCCTCAACTGAAGATAATTCGACCGATCCGAGTATCTGCCAAAAGACAGAGAGAGCTGATGGCAATAAACCATATCTCGTGGAGATATGGTAAGCGCAGAATGGTTAGATGAAGACAAAGTTGACTTGTCGGGTGTTTCGGTTCCACAGGAAATTGATAAATCGTCTCCTATGCCCATTATAACAACTGAGAAACATTTGGCTTGCTCGTCGGGAAGATGAAAGAAACTAGAATTTATTCTCAATTTGTTCATTAATTCTCAATGTTCTAATAAAATCTATTATTTACTTATTTAAAACTAGTAAATGTGTTTTTTAATTTATTTGAAGACCTTTTTATCTCTCTATTTTCTATTTTAAACATGAAAGCCAGTCCTATAAAATGTTAATAGTTTGTAAGTGGGGGGTTAAAATATTTTAACATAATTATGTTAAGGGGTTACTGGAAGTTTCACAATTGTTGAAAAAGGTGGGAGAAGGTTAAAATTGCCTAAAAGGTTGTGATATAATTAATTGACGGCCCCTTAGCTTCATTCTATCTTTTGACCTGGCATAATTTTACTCCATTTTAGTAAAATCTTCGAAGCCAAAATAATCTTACATATCCAATGAGGTTTCCATTATCTAGGTTTTCAGGTGGTCTCCATCAATTTAGCTTAGTCAATTTGAAGTCAATATTGTATTGGTTTGATTTTCTCTATTTGTAATGTGATCCATATATATATATATAGTGTAGTTTGATGTCACTGTTGTTTTTATGAATAATTTTGCAACGCTATTTATTGCTATATCATTAACTCCTATTTTAATTAATGCTGTATCGTTTTCCTTACCTCATGAACCATGAGTTCAAACCACTGGAGCAGATAAACTCGTTTTGAAGTGGTTTACGTTACCCGTTTCCAACTCAATTGCTATATATTTCTTGAAGTTATCCTATCTGGTTTTCTTAAAATTTGTTTCTTTATTATATTCAGTATGTGTATTTTGTTGTTTTTTTTGGACTTAGAGTGTAGGCGTATTTTTGTGTGTATGCCAGGTGGTGGAAGTTTAATGTCTATTTGGAATTCTTTCAATATAAGGTAATTGCCAACCTCATACATTACATAGTTCTGCTTGTTCCTACTGGTATTAGATGTTTGTGTGCAGTGATTAAATATTAGTGTTTATGTTTCGAATTCTTTGTCCTAAAGTTGATATATGATGTTCATTTTTTTCTATAATCCTATATGCACTAATGTTCAGACAACCATGTTATATCTTACTTTAATTAGAAAAAAAAGGGATTGTCAGGGAGATAAGCCGGTTGTCTGTTTCCTCTTATTGTTTTTGAAATTTTTCCCTCGCAGATCGTTTGGAACCATTGACCAGGATACCATTCCATGATGAATTCATGTATATTGGCCAATATTTCTTTCATATTCAATATAGTTATGTACTCTATGCAATATTTCTCCATGTATGTGTAGGTTGAGTTTACCTATAAGTATTATTATCATAATTATTACCCCAAATATTTCAAATAATCGGTTTACTGATGTGCATAATTTTGCGGAGTGCTTTTGGTCTCCCCCTATATCCCTCCTTATTTTTAAGTTTAGTAGCTTTAGAGTGTTCAATCTCTACTATTTTGTCGGAGAATTCAGCCTTAGCTTTTTCTATCATTTTCCTTTCAATAAATTCCCTCATTTTAGCGTTCTTAAAATTTAATATTTTTTTAGGTGGGTTTAAAAATACATCAAATAGTCCTCGGTCCCTTAGTTCAGAATAGGTATTTATAAAGTTCATAAAGTTCCCATTTTGGTGTAAATCTTGTAAAGGATCTTTAATTAATCATTAAATATTCTGGTCAAAACCTAGTTGATAAGGTCTGTTATGTATTATTTTATTTCTGTTACTGTATAGTACCATGCGGTTAATTGTGCAATTTCTAAATGGGAATATCAGCCTGGTTTGTATGTTTGTATTTTTCTGAAGTGGGGTTGTAGATTTGATTTTGATAATTTTTTTGTGTCATTTAATGACTTCCTTAATATGTTGTCTATATTTTATTTTTCCTTTAGTCCAAATTTACCGTTAAATATTTGTGCAGGTTGTTTTCCTCATTTATGGGTATTTTTTCTTTATATATCTTTAGGGCTTCCATTTCAGTTTGGAGTATCCACATTTGCTGGGTCTAAATTTTAGAGTTAGTTTTACTATTGCTAGTATACTGAGTAGAAAACCAATTTTTGTATAAATCGGACTTACGCACTAATGAATCATTCTTTTTTTTCTCGGATAGCTTAACTTTCCCCAGGGTCTATTCTAGCTCGCCCAGATGCTCCATAATTTTAATCTCACCACTTTACACCCATGAACAACCCCATGTTGATACTGTGTATAGCAGCCGAGAATCTCCACAAGCAGGTGAGCACTATTCCCAGTACTACTCCTTGGGAGATCCTCGCCTTCGCGTTCTTGACTACCGATAGAAGGCTTTAATTCGCCTACTTCTTTCCCTTAACATTATCGCTATATTTTATCAATAACTGCTCAGTTATAAATTTTAACATCATGTACACCCTATTGAATACTGTATTTACGCTTTACCTTTGAGCCAGTTTGATATTAGTTAATTATTATCAATGCTCAAAGTTGGATTAAGTCTTTTAGTCAAATTTATTATCCAAGATCGTTTATATTAATACTTCATGCAGTTTTCAGAGATTCCTTAATTTTAATTATAAAGTTTAATTTATTTTTTAAATATTTTAATGATTTCTGAACTTAATTATAACTTTTAATGTCGACCTTGATTTTATTTTAAATAAGTAAATTTGTCATCAAATAAATTTGTGCATTTCTAATATTCCATTACGATTGTTTGCCTTTATAAATGATTATAAACAAAATTAAAATAAAACAATTACTTGTAACCTAGCTTATCTTTCCATACACTGTTGCACCAGACCACATCGTTTCATCCATTATTCTCAAGACATAGGACCCTCGATTGCCCACCTTTTCTACACTATTTCAACTTATAATAATGAAATGGAAAACATTTTTTATTTAATGGTTTAATTCTTTACAAAACAATTTTTATATAACACCGTAACTAAATGACAAACGAAATATTTTTAATTCGAGTAACATCAGAAAACTACAACAGAAACAATACTAGTAAAATGCACTCGATAATTAATAACAAAGTTTGACTACAGTTATGACTACCCGAAAAGATGGGAAAGATGGTAAAGGATAATGATGCGGTCGATCCATTTAAGTGATCCTCCGGGTTGTCAGTCCAGCATGTCACTCAGGTCGATAATGCTTTCATTGTCGTCTACATCCATGTCAACGGGAAATATTCGAATTTTCGTTGCGGGACATTGTGGCTAATCTCGTCACCAAATTTGTCCGTCCATAATCCGATTTGATTTTAGGGCTCTTGGGCTTCTATGGGCAATTGTTGTTTGATGGGTAAATGAATCGGTAGACGCTCGATGTTTACGCTAAGATTCATCGTGTCAGAAGAATCCACTGTTGATCCATAGGTAGTATTATCGAATCGGATTTATTTGCTAATTGAGCTGCTTGGGCTAAGATATTGGATGCGTTTGCCAGAATCTGAGCCCCTTCAAAAAACTAATGTGATATGTTTGATTTGCATTTCTTGCAAATTTCAGAAATATCAGGTCGGATAAAACACAACGCAACTATCATTTCCTCTTCTTAATTCCCAAATCTTTTACTCTTTTTAGTTTTTTGTATTTGTTAATATAGAAAATCACACGATTCAATACTTTTCCTCATGATAATTATCTGAATGGAGAAGCAAACATTCATATTGTGCTTCCATAGCCAAACAAAGTTGTTTAAAGAGTCGAGTTTTTAATATTCTCATTTTTATATAATTAACCATACTAACAGTTTGATCTAAAACTGCTTTTAGTATTTGTGGCAACGTCTTTGCAACAAGTGCTTCTCGGTGTAAAAAACAGTGTGTGGACATTATATTAGGATTGCATATTTTTGCCAGACTTACAAACCCTTTAATGGATCCTTTCATTGCTGGAGCTCCATCATTACAAATACCAACACATTGGCTCCATGATATTTTAAAAGTTTCTAAGTACGATGTTATTGTATCAAAAATATCCTGTCCTGTTGTATGTTCAGGAAGCTCCTTGCACTATAAAAATTGAAATGTACAAATGCCAACAAAATAGCTTTCCCACTTATGTCCGTGGATTCGTCAACTTGTAAAGAAAATATTTCACTGGAAAGTTTAATAGCGACTGTTTCTTCAATGTCACAAGGCATATTATTTATTCTTCTTCGAACTGTGTCATCAGAAAGAGGGATTTTCAAAATTTCATTTTTTGCATCCTCACCAAACATAATTTTAACTATCTCGCAGCAGGCTGGTAAAATGATAGTTTCTGCTTCAATTTGTGGTTTGAGTTTTAATGCTAATATTTCAGCTACTTTGTAAGATGCTAATTGAGCCTTGTCAGATATTTTCACATGTTTTTCAAATAGTTTCCTTGATTGTTTTGCATTTGCAAAAGTGTATTAAAATAATCTTTTGTTTTGTTGGCTAAATGCGAATGCTTATCGGATTAATGACGTTTCAATTTAGCATGTGCTATTGAACTATTTGAAAGTTTTGCTCTGCGTACAATGCAAATTGAAACTGGACAATCTTTTTCTCCGGTACATGAAAACCCAAACTTTAAATATTCTTCGTCATATAAGCGAATGACTTTTCTTGCTTTAGTTTTAGTCTCTTTAGCACCGTCTTCATTAGTTTTCACTACATTATTACTAGTACTAGCACTATCATTAGCATGGCTTTCATCACGAAGGCGTTTTCTCATGATAAATTTATCCATTATCAGTAATAATAAAGTAATTTAATTTATGATTTTAATAATTGTTTTTATTGAATGTAATATTTTTAACATGCCTGAATTAAATTATAATATAGTAGAAAAACAAATGTATTAATTTATTGATAATCACATTTATTCGCTGCCAATCATTTTAGAAATGTACATCTCGAAACTTGGATAACGAATGTTTCATATTTAATTTTACTCTATAATGGGAAAAATCTCATGGTGGGGCCACAATGATTGACCAATCACAAATTATTATAACCCTGTCGTAAACGTAAGCAATGCCTTCTTAGAAGCAATGAAAATGCCACGCGCAACAATAACAAGCAATAAAAACACTTTTATTTTTGTATGTTTATATATCTGTGTAACGGTTTTCTTATTGAATCATCTTATAAAAAATTAATTGAGGTTTTGATGATATGTATCTTAAATGCAAATTTAAAGATAAAATGCAGATTTTTTCGCGGAATACGGGTTGAGAACCACTGGTTTATGTATTACATATATACATAATGACTGAAATAAAAATAGTTTTTAATCCAAGGGATCTTTTGTTTTAGTTCTAATTAACAAAATACATTTTTATATATGGAAAAATTAATTTCGATTTGCGTCATCTTTCTTGGTGCTCAATTAACGACACAAATCGAGGTTTTAGTGTATTTTTAAAATTTTTGAATATTATAAATATTAAAATAAGTTTAAAACAACAAATTTATTCAATTTCTATTTTTTAATGAAATTTTAACTTTTGAAGATGACTTTCTTAAATGTCAAGAGTTCAACTGGTTTTCCTATTTATTTCCTCTTTATTATTTTATTAAATTTATTGTAAAAAGTAACCTTTTTTGACGTCAATTGATTTTTAACTCCCCCTTCCCCATATCAACATTTGTCAAACTTCTTCAACCCCCCTTCCCTCCCCTATTTTATTGACATAATTTATTTACATCCCCAAATGGAACAATGTGCTTGTTAATACATAAATTATGACAAATCAGGTGTAGAGGAGCTGCGTGTTGATTGTTGTGGTATAAGAGATGATATGGATCTAAATGTTATTAGCGGCAATAAGTGATCATTAATACATATACCTCTATTATTAGTTAGATTGATACAGGTTAGATATTTTAAACTTAAAATATATAAATTAATCCATACTATTTTAATTGGTTTTTGTGCCTGAAAATAACAGTTAAACTGTGAAAATATATCGTATAATGAGAGTTTGAACGACACTTTCTTATAATTATTTACTTTAAAATTTATTCACATATAAACATTTTCACATTTTGTCATTTTATCGACTTTTGCTTAGAGTTTACATAAACATTTTTTTTCACATTATATCATATCACATTATATCATCCAATTCAATCTAAAAATTCGAGACAAAATGTACCTATATAAAATACTGAAACCAAATTAAAAAATATTTACATGTGTTTTTAATCGAGAGCAAAATTATCCTCTTATTATTATGTAAAATTACTATTTTTTATTGAAAGTCCAAAATACTCCTTGAATATAGTATGAGCTTCAAATCCATGTGGCCATGGATGCACCATATTCATTTAGACCTTTGTATAAATAAGGCTATGTACCACAGTGTTTCATATTGATATTCCAAAGTTTCACCGTAAAAGGGTGATTATGGTACGAGGGGCACTACCAACCTACCGGCTTGTGATAATGATAAGGAATTAAATGTGATTAAATTGTTTTTAGTTTTCAGATTATTAATTTGCTTCTTATCAAATAGCTTTCAAACCACCTTTTTGAGTTGGACGTGATTAGTCTAAATATGCAAAATATTTTAGCCTTCATCAATAATGAGTAAATAAAATTAATTTAAAATTAGTATAAATAAATATAAATTAAGAGAGAGGTGTAAATATAGGCTTATATTATTAAAATCCGCCTGATGTACACTATGACCAATTTAGTCTGTAAATATTAATAACAAAAAGAACAATTTTTCTTTGTTGATAATAGCATTCAAAATGATATCCAGTTGCAATTAATTAAAACAAAAACAACTAATAAAGTTTTCATTTTCCAAATAAAAATGATTAATTAACTAGTTTATTTGATTATTAATTAACCTGCCAACAAAATTATTTAAATCAGGGGAAAAAATCATGGCTACTGAAGCGTTGGGAATGAATATCATAGGGAACATATTGCCAACTATTTTCAACGAGTTTCGTCAAATTCGATCCAGCATCAGGATAGTTTGGGAGAAAGGAAAAAATAAAAACATTATTATAACAATGATAGATATCGGTTGACTGAATCATGAGTGAAATTAGGATATGTTTACACGCGAATAATCACAGCAGAACTATTATCCATCTATGAAATTGAAATGTTGATGGCAATTTAGGAAGGCGACGAAATTTTAGAGATTGGATATAAATATATATTAACAATGACTGTGAAATATTATCGTTTTCAAAGCCTTTTTATTGAGATACATAAAAAATTATATATATATATATATATATATATATATATATATATATATATATATATATATATATATATATATATATATAAATATATATATATATATATAAATATGTGTGTGTTAGTAGTTTATTTATATTTACTTGGTAATAATAATAATAATAATAATAATATATTTCGACAGATTAACTGTCGTCATCAGGTACAAAAACCAATCAAAATAGTATGGATTAAATTTCATATTTTAAACAAATTAATTTTAAAATTCTATATAAATATAAAAATAATACTATTATAATAGAAATTTTAAATTAATAATAAATAATAAAACATTGAATCTTTTTAATTAATATAATAATAACAATATTAAAAAGTTTTTTTACAGAAAAAACATCAATTTAATACAATTTTACATAACCAAGCTATTTAAAAATACTCAAAACATTGCACATTAATCTTTGGATCCAATGACCTTCTAAACAATGCTTCACACTTAACACGTTCCAATAATTATTAAAACTTTTTAAAACTTTTTAAAATCAGACATGCTTATTTTACCCTAACAGTCTCTATTGTGCTCACTTTCACTGGTCAGGGTTAATAATAAAAATAATAAAATTGAATTTATAATTCAGTTTATTTAAAAAAGTTTTGCGAAATGTTTAATTATGTTTATTTAATTAAATTTACTCAATTTTGTCAATTTAACTTTATTTGGCTTGTGATCGTCGGGGACATTTTGCGATCCGAAATAAAATCCCCTGAAATTCGACAAAATAGCAAAATATTTTATTGGAACTTAGAATATTAACAAAATCCTAACCAAATATATGCCTACATAATATCACAGAGGTTCACAAGATGTACTTTATTATTTATATAATCAAAGATAGCGAGGCCGCCTGATATTATTATATAAAGAACAATGATAAGTATATGGAAGATTGTTATCAGTTTTTTACAATAAATTATTATTATAAACAATAAGTCTAGAAACAAAGCATTTTTGTAATTCATTATTTTTATATAGATCTAGAATTAAAAAGGGAAAATTTTTTTTTATATTAACCACAATAATAATCACAAAACTAATAATAATATTAATAATGATTATTAGAGTTACCGTTTTTATCAGAACTCCTAGTGTTTAAAATATAATTCACAAAACTAAAATATTTATTTTTCAAAACAACTTTAGTTAACTTTAAATAAAAACAAAATCTTTTAAGGAGATTTTTTATAATATAAATACGCTCTGTAAATTTTAAACATTCCACAATAATTCCACATAACATACAATTAATTAGTTTATTTTAATTTTAGTTTTTAAAGATATTTAATTTAAAATTAAATCTCACAATAATAATAACATTAAAAATAAAAATAATATTAATAATATTAATAATATTAATAATATTAATAATATTAATAATATTAATAATATTAATACGCTCTGTAAATTTTAAACATTCCACAATAATTCCACATAACATACAATTAATTAGTTTATTTTAATTTTAGTTTTTAAAGATATTTAATTTAAAATTACATCTCACAATAATAATAACATTAAAAATAAAAATAATAATAATAATAATAATAATAATAATAATAATAATAATAATAATATTAATAATATTAATAATATTAATAATATTAATAATATTAATAATATTAATAATATTAATAATATTAATAATATTAATAATATTAATAATATTAATAATAATAATAATAATAATAATAATAATAATAATAATAATAATAATAATAATAATAATAATAATAATGACAAAAGTAATTGTAATTAATTTTACATGAATAATAATTTATTTTACCCTCAATTATCTGACGAGACGGTAATATCTAATTATATTAAGAATGAAATGAACAAATTTTGTTAATTTTTATCAAGCTTCAATATGAGTAAAAATAATTGAAAAATTGAAAGTTCTAATAATTTTTACCATTAGTTTGAGCGAATAAAAATCTAAATTTTCTGAAAACCCAACGAGTTTTTTATATATCAACATTTCCATCCTTCACAAATCACCGCTCTAGATCTGCACATTTTTCAACACGAGAATTGAAAAGATCAATTAATTTAATTACAAATATATACAATTTTTAATAATTTCCAATTAAATCCTTATCAGATCATAAATTTTGTAAATAAAATAAACTCTCAACCGAAAGGTTTGGTTTGTTTTATTTTGTGTTTAGGAGATGATTTTAGGATTCAGCTTCAGTTTCGGCGGTAAGTGGAATCAGGCGCCACCTTCTCAATTATTCCTACTCTTATTGTCTCAACTAATGGAGATGAATATTCCTCCTGCTCCCATTTTATCATTCTTAATTAATTACATTCAGCATTACGAAATCAGCATTGATGAATGTTTGCATTGAGTTTTTTGGGTGAATTATATATTTTGAAAAAAATTTCGTGAGGGAAATTTTGCAAAATATTAATGCACTAAGATACTGAAATAAAAATCCACATCACGACATTTTATTTCAGTAAAAAAAAATTTGTAAATAATAATTAATAATTAATTTGTAAATAATAAATGAATAAATTAAATAATAATAATAATAATAACAAAAATTACTATAATAATTATTATTATAAAGTGCTACTCATATACTTGTTTTACGAAATATTTAGACAGTCGCATTGTCATCTTTTGTTTGAATATAAGAAATCTAAAAAATTATAGATTACTAATCAAATAATAATTATTTTTAAAAAATTTTAAATTATTGGAAACGTCATATTCAAAATATTATTGTTAAGATCTTTAGATTAGAAAACCTTAACATATTTATTTATTATAAGGACTTTTTTTGTGTTTCACCTCTGATTTCTTTATAAGTGACATAATATTTTCTACAAAATTTGACTATGAATCAGGTTTTGTAGAAAATATTATATTTATTTATTATTAAAAATAATAAAACAGGATTAACTAATACTGACAATAAAATAGTTTGAGTGGAGAAAGTATAAGTGTATCATATGGAAAATTTAGGGAAGGTCATGTGGTTATGGGGGTAGATTTGAGGGATGTCGAAGATTTCACAAAATATTATTTAAAAAAATTATTTTTCAGAAAAAGAGCAATGTATTCAAATACAGCACTTAAAAATATACATATTTATTGGTTAAAGCTTATTTGTTGAAAACTAATTTTTTTAAATTCAATATATGAAAAAATTGTATTCCTTTTAGGTTTCTTTTTTGGAGAAATATTCTATGCTTTTTCATTGAAGATTTTATGTTTTATTTAGAAAAATTTCATAGGTGTTTTTGTTAAATAAAAATTAAATATTTTAGTCAAAAAATAAAGTTTAAAAATTAAAAACCAAAGAAGTTTTTATTAAAATAAAAATTACTTTATTTTAAACAAAAATATTTAAAAATGATATAAAAGGATAGTTATTTTCAGGTACGTTATAGGAAGAATGAGAATAACTATCATATAAATATGCCAATTACAGGTGGTATATTACCTTCAACATATGACTTCATTTTCAGGATAAACATAAGCAAATTCCCATGCCACTTGATCGAATTATATGTCTGTCACAGTTGCAAAGTTTGAAGCCAAAAAATTTGCTTTTCTTGACCTGCTCACCTTGATTTTTTTCACAGAGTTATCAAAGTTCACAACCCAAAACCTTTTGACATGTCTTAAACAATTTTGAAAGAATTCGAACTCTGTTAACTATGAAATTGGTTTTTTTAATAAATTATAATTTATCCGATAATAATAGATAATATATAATTAATCTGTTTTCAAGCTCTTGATAACTGTCGACTGAAAGAATTGATTAATATCAGTGAATACAATTTATATCTGAATTTTGTGTTTAAAAATGAATTTTGAATCCTACTTAGATTTTGTTCGGATCTTGGTTTTCAATTTATATGTCATTGGGGCAATGCCACATACATTGGAATGACTGTCCGTCATTTCCGCTCTAAGTTTTCGATCACAGTCGACTGATGGAATTTATTGATATTAGTTAGCACACTATTTTTTGATGCAGAATAAAACTAAATGCAAAATAGTTTTGTTAAAATATTTTTTGAATATTTTGTTGAAAGTTATATTTTTAATTTTTGAAAAAAGTGTTGAGAATTTGAAAGTAGAAATTTGTTTAAATCAATATGGTTTATTCTAAATAGTTTAAAGTTCAAGACTACCTGACGAAGGCAGAAATTCTGTCAAAATATATTGTAGCTGAATATATATTTTGGATTGATGTTTTTCTTTAATATAATTAATAGTTTTTTTTATCAAAAAATTTATATAATGCCTAACATTAAATAGATATAGATTTCCATAATATTTCATTATATATTTATATTTTATTTTAAAATATTTTTCCAAAAATTTCATTTTTGAAATGTCAAATCGATGGGGGCTAAAAGGATTCCAAATGATCCGTGAATTATGTGTTCCTATTTTCACAGAAATTTTTAGAAAATCAATTTCACAATATTTGCAATAAAACAAATTTTTTATTTCCTTTCATTACTATTACAACTGTTTTTAAAATTTCATTGGATTTACAATTTTTTCAAAATGTCAGAAATGAAAAAAATACTATTTTTTCAGAGCAGCTGAGATAACATCGAAACGAGCATTGAATAATTACGGGAGTCTGCAATAAATATTTTCAGCATGACGACATTTTATTTTCCCACATTTTCTGTCCTTAGATCAATAGATTGCACTCTAGTCACAATATTGACATTTCCCTATTGAATGTGTTGAAACGGATGCCAAATGTCATAACAATAAAAATATTAAATTTATATTAATAATAATATAAATAACAATAAAAATTATAATAATGAAAATAATAAAATAATATATAATTAAAATATTAAAAATAATAAAAAATAATAATAATAGAAAACTAATAATTAATGATTAAGTAAATTTATAATAGTACTTATTAGAGGCTATTATATCAAATTTTTTAGTTATGAATAATGAATTTCCAAAATAAATTTGTTTCAATCCAATAATTTAAAATCTAATTTAATAATCTCATATTCACAATTATTAAAACAAATAATTATTCTGATATCGATAATTTCAGCTTTCAACATTTTTGCACATAATTTGAAACTGCAATTTATATTTTAAATTTTAAACATTTTTTTAAAATTATTTTTATGTAAATATACGAAATAAATATTTTGTAAGTTAATTTTCATATTTTGTCAATGTGTTTATAGAAAATAAAAATTTATGGTGCTCCATAACTATTGGGATGATGTTGTTTATACAAAAATAATGACAATTGGTGACTTGGATTCTGAGTGCGATGTCAAATAAATGTTTTATTTAATTTCAATATTAATATTAATAATAATAGTAATAATAGTAGTAATATATCAGATAACAAAATAAGTCCTTGCTGCAAAATAATTTATGCTGCTACCAAGGAATCACTGTTTTATACTTATAATAGTAGTAATAGTATTAATAATAATATTAATTTTGGTAACAATTCAATAATTTAAGGTTTTCTAATAAAAATATTTAAATATGTTTTGAAAAACCTGATATATATATATATATATATATATATTTAGGTTTTATGATTTAATATTACTTATTCAATCTAATGGGCGTCGCACAACCAACCGCAAGGTTCCCCATTAAAAACTATAAATATTAGCAAAAATAATTGCAATTGTTGATAACACAAAAAAAAGAAACAAATATCTCGTCATTCTTTGTCAGTCAAATGTAATTTAGAATGTTTTTTTTCAAATTTTTTCAAATGTTTTGCTTATTGTTTTCTTTTTTTGTTTTTTCTAAATACACGAAAAAAATTATTCAAGGATATTTTTATTTATAATTTAACCATATCATATACAGCGTAAAGGTCAAATTTACTTTACCACCAGGGGCCCCAATAACGTTAAAAACGCTTCTAATAATGCCTATAACAACCATAGGAAAATGATAATAATATAGATATATTTTCTGATAAATATATATATTTTAATACTTATAATAATGAATCATTTGATCGATATTTTAGGATAAATATATATTCCTAATTATGATGATGATAATAAAAAAAATAATAATAATATTAATATATCAAATAAGTGAATAATAAAATAAGCCCGTGCTGCAAAGTAATAATTATATTGAAAAAAGTTTCGATTATTAAATAATCCTCTTAAGTTTCTAGCGGAATAATAATAATAACAATAATGATAATAATAATAATAATGATAATAATAATAATAATAATAATAATAATAATAATAATAATAATAATAACAATAATAATAATAATAATAATAATAATAATTCTGCGATAGTGTAGTATAAATCTCTATAGAAATTTTCTCCATACGTAAGAGTCGCAAAGCCGGATGAAGAAATCCGAAGATACCATCAGTAATTCCAGCAGATAAAGCCAACATGAAAATGAAGAGTATGGACTTTTCCAAGTTGAAAAGATTATCTGTGACATGAACATTAAATTGTGTGATCAAACTTGTTATATTTAATAAATATTTAAATAATAATATTTGCATTTCTATAATGAATTAGAAAATATTTATACATATTTTATGAGAACGATAATAATGATTCTGATAAAAGTCGATGAGAATAATAATTATTATCATTTATATATTAATATACAATTCATTATTAATTATAAGAAAATGATTTAGATATAAAAATCTAAAAAATATGTTTGGTCCTATTTTAGTCTTCATAAAAATTTGTATTCTTGTCAAAATTTAATTTATAGAAAATGAATTCCTCTTGTTTGAATTTTCCATGATTTTGAAAGTTTTATTTATTATTAAATTTTATTATAACATATGGACTTTTTGTAAACTGCTTACAGCTAGAAAGAAATTAAAAATTAATTACAAAACTCATGTCTAACGTTAAAAAAGAGTTCAATTTAAAAATAATTTATGATTAACTGTTAATAAAGTGTGTCACCAAATTGAATAATTACAGAGCTCTTTATTTATTTCCTGCAAGTCTGAAAGTGACAGGATAAATGTGAGTCCTACGGTGCTCCATGGACAGTTCTACGAGCTAATTAACACAAATCTAAGACTGCATTCTGTCATTTGTAAATTTATTTCAATAAATTAACTAAAATATAATAGAAACTCGTAAGAGTATCGAGACGAATTTATATAATTTTTAAAAATGATTCAAATACGATTTTTTTTATTTAATTAAAATATAGGAATTTATTTAACTATTAGACATATAGCTTTTATACAACAGTGTAAGAGATTTTAAATGTTTCTGTTTGTAAAAAAATAATTTTTTTGTGATATACTTTATTTTTTAAAAATTTAATTATTACTCAATAATACATTTTAACATAAATTATTTTTTATATTATTTATGTAAAATGTAATTAATAAAATATTTGTTAAAATAATTTAAAATTTATTTAATTTTTAACAAAACCTAAAGAGCCTCACGTATTCTATTCTCGAATTCTGTAATGGTTACAGGAGCTCCCATTCACAGTCTTAAAACGTAATGTATGGTTATCTATGTCTGAATGTTATAATGTAATAACGCTTTCCCATCTACTAACTGCTTTCTCTCAAACATTAATCTTTGTTGATCAAGTGAAACTCCTTTGTACATTAAATTTGCTTTCCCATGCTCTATCGCTTCATTATATTCAAATTCAATATTAACTGTTTTCACAGTCAAAGTTTATAGAAATATTTGGTACCTCGAGGGAAGTAGTGAAATGAAGGCCCACTAGACCACCGGCCCGCTGAGATAAAGACATATACTCCCCCGGTAATTTTTTTATAAGTCTAAAAGTACAAATTTTTGTAGGACAAAGACAATGGCTCATCAAAAAAATTTCAAGGAAATTTGAACAAAGACCATTACTCATCAAAGATTTTCCCAAGGTCATATTATTTTTAAAAATTTTTTAAATATGATTTACTACTTAATTTTATAAGTACTGTTTTAATTATTATTTTAATCATTATTATTATTGTTATTAATATTATTATTAATATTATTATTATTATTATTACAAGTTCTTTATAATAAACTTCTATTGCAGATGTCATTATTATTCATGCACTCCTATTGATTATATCTTTATAAGTCATGTGCGCATAATGTAGTATTATTGATATGTAACAATGACATTGAAAACACACACATATATATAGTGTTAAATAATATTTACTCTCATAAAATGGCATTAGATATTTCAGAATCACCCTTAAATCATACAGAGGTTTTATTTTATTTTTATTAATTGTATTAATCTTCTAAATTAAGATACCGGAATTCAGTATTAAATGAAATCAGACCTTTTTAATAATCGATAGACTGTTGACAGAAACCTATAATTATTTATTACTACCAAAAATAAATAAGTCTTTTAAACATCACAATATTCAAATTCTCGCAGAATTATTCGGAATCAAGAAATCACTAATGAAATTATCTAGTTGTATATTATTTCTAAATAATATAAATCCGACAGAAATATATATATGCTTAATATATTTAAGACATGCATGGATTTCAGGTTTGGCAAATATCGAAATATTATTCAATCCTACATTGATAATGCAGATAAAATCGAAATAAAAATCAAGGACAAACTGGATGAAGTACAAAAACAATATCGTACATGTTCAAGTTGTTTAATTAATAAAGTCAATATTTTATATTTACCATGTGGACATATCATTATTTGTTCATCGTGTTTTAAAAACTCTAATAGGTGTGAAAGTTGTGGTATAACTATTGATGAGTACCATTCTGTGTATATGTAATAAAGGTTATTTTGTTTCTAAAGAAATATTCAAGTTACTTTAAACTATTGTGAACTTTATCTCAAACATTAATTTATAAAAGCAACTAATAATAAAATAATCAAAACATAATAAAATAAGCAAATAAAAATGTTTATATAAAAGTTTATTTTTCTATAATATACAAATTTTTATCCCATAATTGTTCGAAATCGTGTGATAAAACCTTTTATTGATGATGATCATTCAGGAGCCAGAATTTCATTGAAAATATCTTGAAATTGCCGAGTTCTGGAATACTATGAGCACAGTTAATTGCATCAAGACCTCTATAGTGTTTATAAGCTAAACTAACATTTTATCAACCCATGCCCTCTTATCGTTGTGGTTGTTTAACGCTATTTTAAGAAAATACACCTGAATTTTGATTGAAACGTGTGTTTGTTTTACTTATAAAAGAAAGATTCTAGACAATTTTTAAGAAAATACATATAATAAGTGATATAATTTAAAGACATTTATATTTCATACCTATTTTCGTTAAAAATCCATTTTTTGATAATAAGGAACTAAATAACTTATAATGAAATATTTAAAAACCTTGTGGCTAAGAGTCAAATAATAAAAATTTAATCTAATATAGTTAAAAACACAATAAAAATTTACGATATCATGAGGATAGTGTGAAGTTTATGCTTTATTATTGCCAGACCAATTGAGGTCAAAAAATACCTGGGCTTCATAGCACAAGTTAAGCCTAGCTTGTAGGGTAGTTACACATTACACAACGTTTAGTCGCGGAGACTACAAAGCGTCATAGGCACTAAATTAATTAATGTTTATTACTACTAAAATAATTAATTTACAGACTAGCAAGATTACAGCCGCCTTCGACCAGCTTTTAAATAAAAGGGTAAAGATATGTAATAAAGGGTATATATATTATTATATTTAAAAATACAAACAAATAATTCAGCCATTTAAACATAAACACATCGGAATCGAATGATGGGAGTCAAAATAACATTATTATTTAGTCAAAACTTGATATATTAAATGCGCGCGGATATACATTTAATAAACATAATTTGTAAAGTATCTTTTCATAACTATATTTCTAAAATCAATTAATAAAACCATAGTTTTAATATATATTCATTAGTCAAGTCTTTGTTAAACATGCATTTGTATTGCATCTACATTGTGAATCATGGACTAACATAATCCATGTATGTTGGAAATTTGCTATATTCATAAATACGTTAAAATTAATGTGAAAAAACGATGCTTATAAAATATAATTGGTCTAAGTAATTTTGTGTTTATCAACTAGAAGGACCTAATTATATTTAATAATTATATTTTATAAGTGATATAACAAATTTAAAATAAAATATGTAATATTCACCAAATTATTATTATTAGTATTATTATTATCAATACTGTTAAGTCAAAAAACGAGCGCATGTATACTTCTAAATAACATAATTGCATAGTTTTAGTATATAGGGAAGCAACATAACCTTAGTATTTTATTTGCAATAAAGAGTCTAAAATATGTTGAAATTAAAAATGGGAAAACTGAAGATACTCAGAAAGCAGAAAAAATTATAATTGATATTAGTAATTCTGTGTATTTCAAATCTATTTGTGATAAGATATATTTTATAAGTAATACAACAACTGTAAAATAAAAATCTGTAATATTCAACAGATTTCTATTAATATTATTAATTCATACTATTATTATTTTATTATTTTTATAATACTTTAATTTTTTATTAATATTACCATTTCATTAACATTATTTTCGTCTATTATAATTTTATTATCAACCTTTTTGACATCATGTGTATCATCAACATTTATATTTAAAGATCTAAAATTTATAACTGAAGAATATTAAAATGTTTACTACTAAATTATCAAAAGTGGATAACATAAACTAATTAATGATATTATTAAGTTAATTTAAGACGGAAACTAAATATTAAGACGGAAACTATATAAAAAAACAATAAAAACTCAGATATTTTATGAAAATATTTATTAAAATGGCATTCTAGCACTATTGACTTTCAAAATTAGATTCATGACATCATCTGAATTGATCTTGTATCCTTGAATAACGATAATTGTATACCAATGAAAGTTTTCAATAAAATTTACTTCTTTATTAGCAATATAAAACTTTGCATTCTCGTAGCAAAGATATATGTAGTTATTGCTTCTTAAATTGATATTCATTATATTTAGAATTTCGAATACTAAATTACAATCTGCATTCGATATTATTGCGAGTAAGCATGAAAATTGGGTATTGATTAATTTTATTGGTATTGAAAATTTGTAAGTGATAAGAAATCTGAGAAAATGTAAAGTATAGCAATAATTCTTCACTATCATAAATTTGGTTTGCATGTCGAAATAATGATTATAGTTGTCATCGTTTTTATACTATGTATGTAACCAATGCAATGACAATGTATAATTTTGCTATAAAGATTCTAAAAATATGTTGAAATTAAAAATGTGAAAACTGAAGATACTTAAAAGGCTGAAAAATTATCTATGATGTACATAACCTTAGTGTGTGCATGAAATCTTCATAATCTCGATGTTTCAGTAATAAATTGCATCGATATTGCATTTTAAATGAATGGATATTGCAATAAAACATAATAAAAATTATACGGAAACAAATTATCAAAAACAATATTAGACCAAAATTTATGTATTTTTATGATTGAAGAATACCAGTTTGAGTTTAACGATCTATGTAGAGATGTTATGTAATCATGTAATTCTAAAACAAATTGGATAGTCATACATGCTTTTGTTACAAATTCATTATCGATGATTAGTATCAGGAAGCTAATAAAGAAAAAGATTTCAATAATTTATTCACCAAAATTAGTCGACATGTTGGTGTTACTGTAATTTTTATTACTCAAAATCTATTTCACCAGGGTGGTGCACATCGAACACGGAATTTAAATGTTCAATATTTAGTTATTTTCAAGAGAGATGCAACATTTATTGATTTTCTTGCTCGACAAGCATACCCTAATAATTGTAATTTTCTTATCAGTACATTTCAAGATGCTACAAAATCACCACATGGAAATATATTTCTTAATTTCAGACAACAATGCAATGATGATTTACGAGTAAAAACAGATATTTTCAACAAAGAAGGTTTTATAAACAAAGTTGAAAACTTTAAAATGTAAAAATGTTTATGAAATCCAGGCTTAAAAATGTCAGAAAACTTAGACAAACTATTAAAAAGAAAATAAAGACTGAAAAATTTCCACCAAAAACCAGTTATACGGACAACTTGCAAACAGATTTAGGTATTATTATTATTATTATTATTATTATTATCATTATTATTATTATTATTATTATTATTATTATTATTATTATTATAGGCAAGGAGTTTTACAATATTAAAGTTAAGCAAATACTGGATCGTCTTAAAATAAATCATTACTCGGTACATTCTCAATACAAATCCGCCAATGTTGAAAGATTTAACCGGACATTGAGTGAAAGATTGAAGAACTATTTCGTCCACCAAGGTAATAAAATATTGATAAATGTATTACCGACAATACTTGATAGTTATAATAATTCATCACATCGTGGACTGAATGGTTAGAGACCCGTAGATATCAGCTCGAAAACATTAGTTAAATCAGTACGGTCTAAAAAAGTTGTAAAAATTAGAAAACCAAAATATAAATTTGGTGATCACGTTAGAATTAGTAAAATATCTGCTTCACCTTTCATCAAAAGTTTCGATAGTAATTGGAATGATGAGGTATATAGAATTTGTAAAATTAATACTAAACAGAGTCCTGTAATTTATGTTATTAAACATTGTGATAACAATGTAATACATTGGAAATTTTATGAATAGGAATTACAAATAATTCCACCACCAAAAGTGTTTAGAATTCAGAAAATATTGAAAAATAAAAAGGTGGGTAAGGATAAAAAATACTATGTCAAATGGCATAGATATCAAAAACCCTCATGGATATCATCAAAAGACCTAGTAAAGTGAGTTTCTATACTATTTTACTGATCAATAGTTGCACACTTGTCCATCCGGAAAATCAAGCAAGTAAATTTATGGTTGATCTTCAAAATCCTATTTACTTACATGGAAATTGGGAATTTGCTTTGCAAGACTTCACATTTGTGTACAATACATTCCTATTTTATAGTCAATGTAAAATCAATTACAAGAAGGGTGTTCCAAAAAAATGTAGTGGTACATTGGGATTAGATAAGCAAACATATCGGACAAGTGCTTTTGGTGTACGCAAACCGAAAATAATAAAACTTCATAGAAAAATATTCATATATACTAACATCATCGATCCTATAATTGTTGGTGATTCTTTGGCTCCTCTTTTGAAATCTGTTTGGCTTGATAAACATGATCAGGATGAAGTTTTCAATATAAATATTGATAATCCCATGTACTTACCGGTATCAACATCATGTATAAACAATATAGAAATAAATATTCGTGATGATAGCGGTAAATTTATTGAATTTAGTAAAGATACAAAAACTCATTTGACATTACATTTTCGTAAATTAGATGGCCAATAACGATATTATTAGTATGTATAGTGGTAGCCAAAGTGGAGGTGAATTACCATATTTTATTGGTAAACAGTATGGATCAGGATGGTTGAGAACAATTGGTAGATTTGCACTTCATATTCTTAAACGCCTTGGTAGTTTTGGTATGAAAACTGCTAAAGATGTGATAATGAATGAGCAGAAAATATTACCATCGCTGAAATCAAATGCATTATCCGAGTTAGGGAAAGTTCTACCTAGTGTTGCAGGTATGTTTCAAAAACAAGAACCAGCACCAGCACCGGCTCAAAAACGTAAAAGACATATAAACATATAAACAAACAAAAGAAAGGACATGGAACTATATTTCAAAAATGATTTGCGGTAAATCTGAATTGTGTTTATTTCATAGACCATCTCCCAAGGCAGTAATTGAAAGGGGGGCCTTTGAAGAAGTATTTCAGATGAATTCTATTATGAATAGTAGAACTGATATTGAATTTTATATTAACGGTTCCCAAACTGAATATCTAGATTTGAACGATAGATTGTTAACTGTTCAGATCAAAGTTGTAGATAAAGATAGAAAACCGTTGGGTGAACCTAGTGATGTAATACCCAACAATTTCTTGTTTCATACACTTTTTAAAGATGCAGTTCTCGGGTTTAAAAATATCAAGATTGAGAGTGGTAACAGTACATATATTCACAAAGCTCTAATAGAAACTATTATAAATTACATTAGGGACACTAAAAATACATGTTTAACTCCTATGAGTTATGGTAGTGATGATGATAGGAAAAAGTGGATTAAGAGTTTGAAATTATTCACTATGTGCTAATTATTGCAACTTGATTTTATGGATCAACCGAAATATTTACTCCCAGATGTTAATGTACACATTAGATTGAAAAAATCTGAGACGGCATTATCACTAACAAGTGCTACAACTGCACAGATTCTTCAATTAGTCTATGCAAAACTATTGGTTAGAAGAGTTCGTGTTGAACCCTCTGTATTAGCCGGTCATCAACTGGGGCTTAATTCTAAGCATGCAATATATCCATTAAAATAAAGGAAATTGTTCAATTCGCCATTGCTATAGGTGCAGCATCTTTCTATAAGGAACAAATATTTGGAGATAGAAAAATGCCAAACTTTATATTGGTAACATTTCAAAGTGAATCTCAATATAATGGATCATACTTAACATCAAGCTCAATTTTCAAAAACTTTGGTGTAACATCGTTAATTTTATCAAAAAATAGTGATTATAGAGAAAGATATACTCAAGATTTGGATAATGATAATTATTGTGCTACATATATGCAGAGTATAGTGAGAAATATGGGTTATTTGGATAAAAACCTAAATTTTGCTATAACTCTTGATGATTTTAAAAGCAAATATCCATTCTTTACATTTATTTTGGCACTCGATTTTGATTTAAATCAGAGTCAATTACCTCAAAAGGAAAATTTACGATTAGATAAAAAAGTTTACTAAACCTACAATTGAACCAATGAATGTTGTAATATATGAAGTATTTGAAAATGAGGTTCAAATAATTGCTAACAGAACCGTACTAGTTTGAAAATGTTGGTATAAATGTATAGATAATCTATGATAATTTGTCATGGAGTAAGTTTTTCATGTATTATTATTATTGGTGTAGTTCAGTTCAGGTCTATCAAATTGGAAAACATATACTAGGACATGAATGTTTAGGAGTTTTTCCTCTTGATAAAATTCCATATTTATGTAATAATCAAGCCATTATCATCAATACTCAATCATCTCTTCTCGGTGGAGAACATTGATTAGCAATATATTTGAAACCTAGCAAGATATTTGTATTTGATCCTACGGGTTTCTATTATCCGACTTTTAATGGTTTGGAAACTGCAAACCATGGGTAAACCTATTGTGTATAATAAAACTATGTTTTAAAAACCATGGACCTTAACATGTGGTCAACACTGTTTAGCTTGGTTATTATCCAAGCGATTTGATATTTAGCTTTAATAAATGCATTAATGTTTTGTTGTATTTTATTTTATTATTATTATTAATTAATATTTAATTAATGTTAACAAAACCAGTGCATGGTCAGTGCGTGATTAACAAAGACACTGCATGATCACCACCTGATTAGCAACAAGGAATATACGCATACACACTCAAGACTGCATGCAATTTACAAAGAACTCGTATACATACTTTTGACTACAAATGTTTTACAAAGAATACATGCATACACAAACGTGACTGCATGCGTCAAAATCTCTCACCTAAATGTCTGTATTGCTAGAATGTGATTGGCAAAATTCTGAAAATTTTATTCTCTTTATAAACATTGATAATTTTCAAATTTGTCACAATTATTTCAAAAACGCTCTAACAGATAAACTTATAAATAAATTTAAAAATGAAATAGAGAAAATTGAATCTGTAAAAGTACAGTTTACAGGTCTCATTCAATTCGAAAAAGATGGTGAAATAAAAGATAATTTCTTTTCTAATAGCCCGAGCGTCTTCTCCGATAGTTTTCTTACTGATAGGGTGAGTTTATTAAATGAGAAAAGCGAAAAATTCACGTATTTGGAAAGTGGGTGGCGCGTAGTTAAGATTCGTGAAATCGATTTTATTTTAACCTCATGTTATCCGATAAGTCGATTAGGTGGACATAGTTTTATCCCTACACCTGACTCTCTAGTAGGTAAAAAGGCAATTTTAAATGTTCAAAACACAGATCATTCGTGTTTTATATAACATGTTTAAGCGATTTTAAAGCGCGATATAATTTTAAAGCATAAGGAGCGAGTTTCTTCTTACACAATTTTTATGAACGAGTTAAATTACGATCTAATTACTGATTTTCCAATGAGACTCTGTAGCATCCGAAATTTGAGAGAAACAATAGCGAGTTAAAATTGGCAATCAATGTTTTTGAATATAAGACCACCCTTTCTAACCATTTGAATGATATTGATTACATAACCCACCATCTTCACCTCATTTTAATTCACCAAACAAAGGTTATCGGCGGTAATCCAATTAATCTTTTATTATTGCAGAACGGTGATAATTATCATTATACCGCCAATTTTAATTTGAATAAACTTATGAAATGCCATTTTAGTAGTAAATGTAAAACCAGAATTCATACATTTAAGACACATGTTGATTTGTGCGCTAAAAATCAAATAGGAACAACCCTATACACGCTACTTTAAAATAAAAACTTGAAATAAAAACTATTCTAAAATGATTACCCCGCCATTCGTAATTTATGCGGATTTATTAGGCTGTTTTGCCTAAAGACATAAAACATCACCAAATACACATGCCAATATCAGCAGGCCTATTATTAATTAATAATTACACAAACACAACCCAATATTTCAATTTTATATGCTTGGAATGTGTTTTGGAATTTTTAAAGAAAGTAGAGGAAATTGCTGTAACAATTGTCCTACCGAATTATGAAAATCATAGTAAAAACCTATGAATGATCTTACTTCAAATGAGGAACTGCAGTTCATCGCATGTAGAACTTGCTATCTTTGTAAAAATTTTATTAGAAATAAGATTGAATAATAATATTATTTTGACTCCCATCATTCGATTCCGATGAGTTGAAATTTAAATGGATGAATTATTTTACAGGTCAGTATCTTGGTGCTGCCTGTCGTAACTGTAATATTAATAGGAGAATAAGTAAGCAGTTGCCCATCGCCTTTCATAATTTGAGAGGGTATGACCTTCATCACATTTTAACGCATGGTTTGAATGAATTTTCATCTTGGAAATTAAATATCATTCCTACAACCACTGAGAAATTCATCTCGTTAAAATTGTAAATGTAAAGAAATTGGCTGTTAGATTTATAGATAGTATGTAATTTGTAAATTGCTCTTTAGCTAAGGCTGTGAAAACTCTAACTGATCTACCTCTAACTTGTCCTGCTTTTGGTGGTCTTATTGTTAAGGCAAGTAGTATCTTTCCTTATGATTTTGCTATATCACTAGAGGTCCTTGAATAGACTTACGAACTACCTCCAAAATGGGATTCTGTAAATTTGAAAATTAAAACAACTGAGGCGTGGTAATTCTTAATATTAATATAGATATCCGTCACAAATATAATTAATTTAATTTAAAATACTTTAATATAATTTAATATAATATGATATAATTTAACATAAATTTTAATATTCACATTTAACACAAATAGTTGTTTCAACTATATTAATTTTAAAAAGGAGTTTTAGAACTTCTTAAATGTTATATTAATTTATGCTGCTACCAAGTAATCATCGTTTTATACTTATAATAATAATAATATTAATAATAATTTTAAGAATAATAATTTTAAGAATAATAATAATAATAATAATAATAATAATAATAATAATAATAATAATAATAATAATAATAATAATAATAATAAAAATGAATCATAAAAAAATATAAAATATAATTCATTATTTTGCAAAAGTTTGCAAATTAAAACAATTCCTTGAAAAATTTAGGCAACATTTCTTGAGATAGTTTCTCATTCAAGAAAAGCCAATAAAATTTTAATTTATTAATTGCTTTAAATTAATTAACGATCAAATTAATTTAGGTTTATCGATTTTCAGTCTATATGAAGTTGGCAGAATTAAAACAAATATTAATTAATCAGACGAAGAATATTGATTAGAAAATGAGCAAAACTGTCATTCATAATTTTTCTATTTCAAAGAGATTATTTGATTTTTATGTTTAGTTTTTTTTTGAAAAATTCAAAACTTCATCTTATCAAGAATTTCCTTCTGCTCAGATATGAAAATAATTTAATAATATTATTTGTTTTATAGCGATGAGGCATGGGGAAATTTATTACAATTGCTTTATTGATTTTTCTACCAATTTTTATTTATGGCTCTGTAATATTGTTTGGCGGGGAATTTCTGACAAAATTTATGTGGATCTTGTCTCAAGGATTTTAGAATAATTTTTCTGTCTTTATCAGTATATATAAATATGTAATAATAAATATTTAATATAAAACGAATCGGGAACGCGTGATATGTGAAGCATTGCTGATAAGGTCATTGGGTCCAAAAATTAATGTGTAAAGTGCTGTGACTATGAATGTTCTAAGTGTTTTTAAATAGTTTAAGTATGTTAATTCATGTTTTATGTATTGTTTTTTAAAAAACTTTTAATATTATTAAAATAATTTAATTTATAAATTACATTATTTTTTAAAATTATAATATATAGATAAAAAATTATAATATTTATATAAATAACATTATAAAATTAGTTAAAAGTATTGGAATATTTTTTAAGTGTTTATTTATTAGAAAATTTAATTAATATTAAAAAATAATTTGTTTAAATTATAAGTTAATTCATAATATTTTTAGTTGGTTTTGTGTACCTGGAGATGACAGTTATACTGTCGAAATATATTGTGCAAAGAGTTTATATATATAAATTTTTATATCGGTAAAATTTCACAAATTGTTGGCATTTGATAAATTTTACTCGTCAAAATCTTTATTTACCGGTATAATTAATATAACCGATTCAATAATAATAAGATATTATATATTTCTGGGATTCCTGCAAGCTCATGCGGCAAATATCCCATTTGAGATTTTTATGGTAAATCAATATAAAAGTGCAAATATATTTAATTTTTTAATAGTTTTTTTCAAGGAAACAAAAAAGTTCCATTTAATAAGTTTTCATATAAACTATTATGATACAATTGGTAACAAAAAAAATTTACATTGAATATGTACTAGGAGACGGGATGAGTCTGGATCAACGAAAAGCCTACCAGTTTTTCATCCAAAATAACCTCCGAATACTACAATTTATTTAAACAATCAAATTTGAAGTATTATCACTGTTTTGTTGAAAAACGTTTCTTGTAGACATTTGTTTGAATGATAATAAAAAACATTAAAATTAGCAAAACTTGAGTAGTATATTATGAGCTCCATGCGACACTACCTTTCAAGGCCATTTAAAGGTCATATAACTCATTGTTCAAAGTCATGTTAAATAATAGATCAAGTTTATTTGGGATCAAGGTCATTTGAGGTCAAGGTAATTCGATGTCAAGTGTATATTAATTAATAAGTTAAGGTAAATATTTTCTAATAAAGTGACCATCATTTTGAATTTTTTTTAAATGGTCAAAAATTAAGAGTAGGCTAGATTTCAGGCCAAAAACAGTTTGTTTATTCGTTAAAATGGGTTCAGATAAGTGTTTCTCAACCTTTTTGTATGATGCCCCTTCTGAGTGTTTACAAATTATTCATGCCCTACTCTAATCTTTATATTATAAGGGATTTTTCTTTTGAAAATATTTTAATGACTCAATTTTTCTTAAGAGCTATTTTTAATAAGGCGGCGCAAAATTTATATTTTTATCATTCTGCGTGAATAAGGAGTGACGTTTTTAAATAACTTACATACCAAGTATAAAAAATATTTTAAATTCCGTTGGGTATACATTTTACTTTTTAAAAATAAACTGTCAACAAAAAAAGCAATAGTAAATTGTTGATAATGAAACTGAGCAATTTTTATTAGATATAAAATAATCACTCAAATCAAATTAAAAGAATTTTAAATATAGATTTCATATTACAGTGTACTCTCGATTATCCGCTCATGGATTATACGGTTTTGGGATTATTCGTGCTTGAAAATAAATATTTTTAAATTCAAATTTAATTTGATTGATTTTTTTCTATTACAATATAAGACGCATTAATGAATTGCGATCTTCAATATGCGCGTGTTTTGATTATTTTTCTTATTATATGTAATCTCAAAAATTCATATTTTAGCTCTATATATCTGTATCGTTTAAAAATGGAGAAGGAACGATTAACAAAAAACGAAAGAAAATTGTACTCACGATAAAACAGAAACTTACATTAATTGAGAAATTCGAAAAAGGAGAAACCACATCAAAACTTTCCGAAGAATATGGAATTGGTATTCAAACTGTTCGAGATATAGTCAAACAAAAAAATAAGTTAGAGGAGTTTGCTAGAGATTATGATACTTCTGCAGGTCCTTCGAAACGAAAGAGTATGAAAACGTCGACATTAGAAGATTTGAATGCAGCCATGGTAATAGGATTCAATCAAAAACGAGCAAAGGGAATACCAATTAGCCTCCAAATGTGCATCAAAGCAGCGAAGACATTTCATGAGAATTTAGGAAATAAAGAAAATTTCAATGTATCGTCAGATTATAATAGTCAGAAAGGGGCATGGATTGACATGGAAATTTTCAAAGATTAGTTAAAAATAATGGGTCCCAGAGATGCAATCATTTTTGAAAAATAAGGGTTTGCCATAGAAAGCAGTTTTGTTATTAGATAATGGTCCTTCTCATCTGCACAAAAGCATATTGAAGACAAACGATGGACTTATGATTTTCGTTTCTCTTGTTACTCAAAAAGAAGAAAATGATAGTGATACTACAAGCGAAGAAGATACCAGTGGCTAAGTTAGTCATGAAACGTATTGAATTGTATTGAAACATTGCTAGATTACGCTGAACAAGGGGAACTGAATATAATAATGTAATAGCTTTAAGAATATTTCGAAGTGAAATAAGAAATTTGTTAAAAAAATTTGAAAAACAAATGAAAATAACAGATTTTTTAAAAATTTGTGTAAATATAAAAGTGTAATTTTTATATATATTTTTACGTTCGTATATATGATAAAATATTATATTTTTACTTATTTGTTTGTGTTTTCTTGATAAATAATGAATATAAAAATAGTGTGTTAAAAATTTGTGTTGCGTATATGATATTATATTTGAAAATAAAATAAATTCTGATTATCCGTGTTTTTCAATTATCCGTGACCATCCTCCTCAGCATTAGCCCGGATAATCAAGAGTGCACTGTATAATAATTTTTAGTCATAGATTTTGTGACAACTTAACGAGATCATTGCGCATGGTGCAAATCACAAAAAGATTTAATATCTGGTTCTGATTCGGTTAGCTTCATTCTCAAGTTTCCCCGTTGTTTCTTTCCTTGATCTTACATTTTTTTCAATTTTTTTCCTACTCATGTAAGGTTTTTGAAATATTTACAACTATTATTATTTATGACCGGTATTAATGAAAAGGACACCTTTTCCGTTATTAAGTAATTTATAGATCGCTAGTAATTTAGATGAATGTTGCCATCAAATTCCGAAAAATTCAAATTTAAAATTGCTCTTTTGTGAAGCTTGAACCCCACTTTGGAAAATGTTTGTCTAGATGATAACAAAATTTCAAATTTTTAACATTTAGGGCTCGAAATTGATGTTGTTACTCTTCCGATAAAAGGTTTTAATGCCTTTTAGGCTTGACCATAATCCAAATAGTATGTGTACAATTTCTATATTAAATCGGCTATACACAAAGGTGTACACTACCTGATAGATGTACACGTACTTACTAATGACATGTAGTCAGAACCACGGTAAATATGCAAAGTACAAAATGTTTACATATAACAGATCATTATTCTTTGCTGTTTGTGGTTTCGACTCAATATTATTTCATATTTTAAATTGTTGGCGTTTAGGATTAAGCTACCTACGGTTGCTAGGCAACAACCACCAATTAGAATATTAGTTTTCAAATCTTTACCAACGTGAGCGTATTGTTCATCTAGCCATTTAATGATGTACAACATGATTGAACATTCTTAAGGAGGTAATCCATTCACTTTCCTCCCTTATTTCGACTGCTGATAGAAGGTCATTGAAAATCGTAAATCTCTTTCTACCGTTTTGTTCGACTTGCCTTTTTCATTTTCTATTTGACTGGTAAACGGTATGCGATAAAAATATTCATGATTATTGTTGCAATGCTGTATGGTACTTACTTTACTATTCATTAATTTCTTGTAAAAAATATTTCATATTCATGACATGATTCAACTAGCAATAGGAGATATAATAACATTGAAGTGTTGGACACTAAAAGATTACAATGAATACAAGGGCAATCTAAATGGCTACCAATTATTGCTCATTAATGTCAACTGGCCAAGTATTTTCACGAAGTTGAAATACATATAATTTCCTCCATATCAGTCAAATCTATTAAATTCCGTTTGGGGATATCATTGGCACTTTTTCTTTTCAATAGGCACTTTTTTTTATTGGTAAAATTTTCTCTTGAACCAAATGTTTGGGTTGTTTTACTGTAATTCAGAAACGGCTAACCTCTTTCTGAAGTGTGCCGAAAAAAACTCAGAAATTAGACGTTATAAAACTGACAATATAGCGGGAAGGTTTATTATTATATTATTACTATTTATATATATTAATTTTTTAGAAAATATTCAATATATTTATATTTTATTTTTTTGTTTTAATCATATATAGTTATTTATCAGAGGGGACATTTTTAATCTTTTTCATTTAACCAGAAAACGCAAATATTTTTAAACACTTTTTGGAAATTTTACCTAAAAATGTCTTTAAGCAAATTAAATTTTTCTCTTCTCCTCCCCGCTCGTAAAAAAAATTCATATTGTTGGTGACCTTTAAATAATTTTTGACAAAATTAGGATTCTTTTTTTTAATGAAAGAAAAATTTTCATTTTTAATTAAAGATCTAAAAAGGAAAACTTATTGAAAACAAATCCAAAAAGATTTACCAAAGAGCCTCATCGATGCAAAAAACAATAAAAATAAATGACCACTGGAGCATTAATATTTCATGCGAAAACCCAAATGAAAATAAACAGCTCCTGAAATATTGAGCAATTTCGTTCGACAAATTCCCTGAATAAATTTCAACTTTTCACTTGAATGCACATGAGAATGAGTCGAATAAAATTATCTACAAATATAAAAAACAATAACAATAAAAGTTAGGATAGAGATGATAAAATTTTATCACCTTCGTTTTAACCACCGGAGGCACATAACCGATTTTTGACTATATAACTTTGCAATTGAATTTTTCAGACCCCCCACAAAAAAGGTGTCAGAAATTGATTGAAGCAGATGAATAATTAATAAAAAATTAGGATAATTTTTTTTTGTTGAGACTCAATCAATCTTTTAGCAAAGCTGTCAATGGTGGATTGATGGTGATAGAAAAATGAAAATAGTTTCCAAAATAAAAAACTAGGGATATAAATGTATTATTTATAACATTTTTCTCAATGTGAACTTTTTCCTTTTTATTCGCCGGACAAGCTCTCAAAAGATATTTCATTTTACTGGACCTGCCTATAGACTTATAGAAAATTTTAAATTCCCCTTTGATTTGTTGAATATTTTTGACATGTCATTTATTTTTATTATGACGAAAAGATCAAAAATTAATTTTCTATGCAACACAAATTTTAGGATTGCCTTTATCAAGTGATAAATAATTATCTGACTTCAATTTCAGATTTGATATTTATTAACAACCTTTTGTTATTTTCTTCTTATTATTTTCTTATTAAATAAAAAGTTGATTATAATATATTTAAAATTAAATTAAAATTATATTAGAATTTATATATAATTATAAAGTGTTAGTCTCCATGTAAAAGCACTTTTATACAATAGTGCGTAAAATTAGCTAAGAAAGGTAATTTTACTAATAGATAATTTTACTGTTCAAGAATACCTTAAACTTTTACGGAAAAAGTCCTAAAATCAAAATTTCCATATTTACACAAAGAGAACCTTATAGAAAAAGAAAAAAGATAACTGGTAAAACTCTAAAAAAAATGAGACTCAATCCAGAAGAATTAACAAATCTTTAAAAGAATAAACAAAAATATTAAAAGGTTTTCTTTACGAATTTTTTAAAATACCTTTATGAATTAGCATTTAGAGTGTTTGATTTTAAAATTTATGAGTGATTTAAATCAAACTTATATCCAATTAAAATATAGATAATACAGGAGCACAAAGGAAAAAGTCTAGCAAAATTCTTAAGTAGACTAAAACGGATTATCTCATAATCAAAAATCCAAAACATTTACTAGAACTTTGTCTGATAATCTATTATTAGGGTTACTAAATGCTTATTTTTATTCATTTAAAATATTCAAAAGATTCAACAGATTTTCCAAAAACGTATTATACAAACTGTCAAATAAAACTTGGAGAATTTAATTATGCATTTTCATATTGTGAGCGACGTCAATATACTGCAATCATACACATACTATTATAAATTTAATATACATATGTTTATTAAAAATAAATTAATTGTTAGATTTATAAAAACATTTTTACCCATAGTGTCGAATTCTCTCAAACATTCAACATTTCTTGTGACATTCCTTACATTATTCATTTTAAGAACATGCCTCTTATTTAAGATTCTCTATGGCCCATCATATCTATTGTCTTCTTTCGTATGCATGCCTTTCTTTACCAAATCTTTATCACCAATTGCGAATAATTGATTTGTTCGCATTTCAATTTTTTAAACCATTTTGTTCTCATTATTTGTTATTCTTTTTTGTATTTCTATGTAAGTCCATTCTCTAAATAATTTTTTACCATACACAATTTCAGCTGAGTCAAACCTTACTATACTATATTTTTATATCTCGCTCGTCTCGGTATCTCGGTCTCGTATATATAGGTTTATTTAAAGTCTCTGAATATCGGTTTCGGCAAAATGAGATTCCATTACGAGAAAGAATCAAAAACGAGATTTTAAAATTTCAAAAAATTCGTTGAATTCAAATTTTTAATTCATCTCTGAAAGAGTATTTAGTAAAGATTTTCCCCTCAAAACTGATTATGTAACATATTTAATTTAATGTCATGGTATTTAAAATCCTATGTTGTTTTAATATTGTAAGTTGTATAAATTAAATAAATTCTAAATTTAAAAAGGCTTGAACATGGAAAGAGTTGCGAGAGGAACTTACATAAAATGGCAAAATCATTGCAAAATTTTGAAAAACGACAAATTCGCTGTGAAATATAATCTATGTTCTGATAACGCAAAAGACAAGTTCATCAAACGAATAGATTAAATACTAAACAAATTTATTCTCACTTGTGGAAGTTTCATAAAAAGCACTTAAATCCAAGGAAATTCTAACATCGTCTTTTGACACAAACAGGTGAATTCCATCTCGATTCACCATTTTCTTTATTAAATGTACTGGTTATTTTTTTAGATTAATCGCTATAGGCGGTCCTATCGTTACAATTTCGTGTTTTATCATAGATTTCTTAAGGATATCACATATGTGCTTCATAAATATGCACTCGTAGTATATTAAAAGTTTTTAATACCTTTATCTATTTTTCTTTAATTTCTTCCACATACCATATATATAGTTTCCTACCAATACTTATTTTTAGATAAATACTAAACTATTTGAATAAATTTATATCCCCCATAACCATTGGCTTTACTCCTTTAATAATATAAAATTATATAATTTCAAATCTTTATACTTAATATATCTCGCCTCCATTTACTCATTTTAGTTTAAAATTTGTTTTGCCTATTTTTAATTTTCCTAATTTTTCAATAACACATTTAATTATACTAATACACCTAGTTTTTATGTTGTTTATCTCAATTTCAACACTTTTTCTCTCATCCATATAGTCATAACTAACAAAATTAATCTTTCTATCTAATTCATATATTTTGGATTGGATTTTAAAACGAGTATTTCTACGTGGGTTGGTGTGAGTATTTCCATACAATTTATATATTTATTCAAGTTATCTATTTATCAGTATTGTATATAATATTATTACAATTATTAACATTTTTTAAATTAAAATTAATATGAAATAAATTAAAATCATCTATGCAATCACAATCATTCAACTAAATACAAACATCTCTTAAAACATTACTTAAATTCAATGGATTGTCTCAATTACTTCTCTTAATGATAAAGCGTATTCGCTTAGATCCTCATTTTTCATCGATTGATCAAAATCTTCTCTTACAGCTGCTAAATATCTGTTATTCGGATATCTAATCTTTTAATCCAAATCATATTTAAAAAAACAATTTTTAACAATTGTTCAACGTCACATTTAGGCAACTGGCGCTAATATGTCCAGTCTTTCTACATGCTCAAAATAATTTTAGTTGATTAATTACTCTTTGGAGTCTTCTGTTTTAAAATTCATTCTTGGCTTGATTTTGTGAATAACTTTGATGCTTATTATTTCTAAAACCGGGTATTTCACTTTCATTTCTCGATATTGTTGTTGTATGCTTCAGGAAATCCTCTATTAAAATTTGGATCTCTTTTATTGAAAACGTTGTTCTACTGGTTATTTTGTAATCTATTTTGGTCACAATATTAATTCTGTTTCATTGTTGCGCTTTTGCGTAACATTTTAATTTATTTCTACGTTGAATAGCGACGATATTTTTTGTCTCTATTTCTCGTTTTACTTCATTATATTTTACAATTCTTTTTTTAACTTCATCAACAGTTTTAAGATCTAACATATATATTTTTAGATTTGGATATTCTAGCGCATTTTGAATAAAAAATAACTTAAAATTTTTATTTAAATTATAGTTCAATATGTTCTTTTTTTCTGAAAAAAATCATTACTTGAATCCGATCCTCTTCTGTAAGCTAAATCTGCATTTAAGTTAGCAGTTTCACGAATGCTGTTTGTATTCTTATTTTCTTTATTATTTGTTGCTTCATATATTCTTGTAGCTTCAATTGAAAAAAACCTTTAAAGAAATACCAATGATGTTCCTCGGTTGTCTACTTTAGTTCAAAGAATTTTCTGCTTCTTCCAATAGTTTGTCTGTGTCATCATCAATGTTGACAATTATCTGCTGGCTTGATGAATTAAATCTTTGGAATGGTCACCATATTAAGGTTACTTAAATGTTTATTTTTATTCATTAATAATATTAAGAAGGCTCAGAAGAAGATTTAATATACATATAAATTTAATATAATAAATTTAATCTATATTATTATTATTATTATTATTATTATTATTATTATTAATATTATTATTATTATTATTATTATCATTATTAAAACTTAATTCAGTATTTATCTTATTTAATAAAACAAAAATGCTTGTGACAAAATCTACTTTTAACATAAGGAGTATAAATTTACATGTCTTTAAAAATATAAAAACCGAACTCGTGTATTTTAAATAATAATATAAATAAATTTCATGTGTGATATAAATTTTGTATATGATTTATTTGTTTAAATGTAGTTTTATTGAAAATAATTTCCCAAAAATCAAAAAACCTCTCTCAAAATCTGCTGTTAATTATGAAAGATTTAATTGAAATGGAAACCATTTTCATGAAAATTGATTTAAAATTATATATAATTTCTAAAGAAAAATTTTATCTATCGGGAAATAATAAATTTTACCGAATTGAATTATTTTCTTCTGGAGAAATTCCATGAAAATCATAATGAAAATATTTCAAATGCAAAAACGAGCATCTGGATGAATTCATATTTAATGGAAGCAAATTCGAGCACTTCTCATTGACAGGTTGCATGACGTGACTGTTAGGAGAGTAGTTGAGAATAAGAGAGAATGAGAGAGAATGGGTGATCATTTCCCAATGTTAAAGTTTGCAATGTTTCATGATAATTATCATCATTCATTTAATAATATTGAATATTTTTAACTTTTATTTGTAATAACATTTATTTTAGTATCAATTTAGCAATGAAAATATTGTTTACATCAGTTGCTACAACCTTCCAGTTCAGACCCATCATGGCTACATACTCACATGAAGGGTTCTGATCTATAATATTATATCAGAAGAGTTATCTTTTATGCCATATAAACAACTTATTCCATAGGAATATATGATGACGTTTTATGAAAAGGACTGCTTCAACACTCATACCAAAATTTGTACGTTTTTCCATAAACAAAGATTGCTCTTTCTATGACTTCTATTTTCCGAAAACCTTTGCTTTCAATGGAAAAAGAAACACTTTTAAGTTTTGGGATATTTTTAAACTGTGGGTTTTATAAACCTTTTAATTTAATTGAGCATTTTTTCGCTATGAATACTGAACTTCTTTTTCAAAATAACACTATACAGCAAAAATCTTCTAAGACGGAAACCATTATATCGAAAAATCCTATAAGAAGGAAAAAAATTCATCATCAATTAATTTAATATGAAAAGTCTATCCTAAAGACGGAAATCATGGACCAGAATAGAATTTAGAAAATTAATATTTTTATATATAAAACTACAGACTAAAAAACCCTCTAAACCGGAATTTCAAATTTATACCCGCTTATTTTAAATTTATAAATAAATTTTTATTATTTTAAAATTATCACAATATTTCGTCGCAATATACATTCAATTAATATATTGATCTTTTATTCCATAGTTGAAAAAAGAAAATGCCAGTACAAAAAAAAGTGAACTTGTCCTGAAAGAAAAAGTATGCAATTGTTCAAATGCACGTAAAAGAAAAGAAATTGGTAAAAGATATAACAACTTATCTCAAATGTGGCAAATATCAAGTTTATGAGTGTTTATCGAAACAAAATCATATCTCAGAAAAGTTTTTTTCTTGTCGCTCAGTTTCAAAATCGAAGAGAATCAAGCAATCAAACTTTGAAAATCTAAACGAGGTTATGTTTGAATGGTTTTACATTGCACGATCAAAACTTTTCCACTTTCAAGCAGAAGCGATCAAAGTGGCAGTAAAGATGAATATTCTAAATTTTAGAGCATCCAACGGGTGGCTTTGAAGTTTTAAAAAAAGTATAACATATGCTTTAAGAACATTTGTGATGAAAATAAAGATGTGAATGAAACACTTGTGTTAGAATGGAGATCAAAATTATTTGACATTTGCAAAGGTTATCATGCAAAAGATATTGGTAATTGTGATGAGACGGCACTAAGCTTTTAGATGCTTCCAACTAAAACCTTGCTATTATCGGAGAAACTTGCTCCGGAGGAAAACTTTTCAAAGATAGATTAACTTTGCTTCTGATGGTATTTGGAGATGGATCGATTATTAGGCCTCTCGGGATTGGAAAAGAAGCTCAGCCTTGTTGTTTTAAAAATTTAAATGTGAATAATCTCGGTGTTGAATATTATGAATGATGAGAATGATTTTCGAACAATATTTAAGAAACTTGAACAATCAAATGATAGCTGAAGATCGGAAAATCCTTTTATTTTTAGATAATGATTCATCGCATCCGAATCTTAGCTTTTCATATATACAGCTGAAATATTTGTCTCCTAACACAACCTCTAAACTACAACCACTTGATGTTGGAATAATTGCAAATATAAAAGTCAACTATCGAAAGCTAATGCTGCAGAACCTGTTCATGGAAATTGATAATTGCAATAGCGTATCTGCTCTTATGATAAAACTTTCATTTCTAGATGCAATTTAATTTTTAAAAGTTGCGTGTAAACAAATTTCACCATCTACGTCGTAAGTCCAAGGTATGTGCCCCGAAAAAATCTGCAAAAATTTAAAATTACTAAGGTTTTAGTACTTTTAAGTAGTATAATAAAATATTAAGTTGAAATAAAATCGATAAAACGAGAAAAATTAAAGATGATTGACAGTGAATTACGAGCCACGTTTGAGCTCATATGCGCAAAACAAAACGTTCAAGTATTTCATTAATAAATATTAAATGTGAACGATTTTTTAAGTGTATTGTTTTTTCTTATAAAATATTTTAATTTTTTTCGAAAGTGCTGTGATCGATTTTATGTTTATTTAATGCCGTACACGATTTTCAGTTGGACAACACTGATCTACGATAATAAAATGTTTTTTAAATTTTGGATTTGGATTTAAGGGTAAATGCGAAGAATCCCTGTAAGAAGATGAGTAACAGCCTAATAGTCAAATTAAAGAAGTTCAAAATTTAATTCAGTTTGCATTCAAATCAACAACTTACAGTGCAGCAGATTATGTTTATGTAGATTATAATATCGCTACAGAAACTAATTCAATTAATTTGTATGATATAATTGCTAACAACAATCTATTAGTGGTGGGAAATGTGGGTATCGTGAGTGGAAATGAATCACACAGGAAGAAGAAATATAATTGTTTTCAATGCCTTTAAAACACTTGAAACTTATGGATGTCAGTCTGGGAACGACAATGTTTTTGAAAATTTTTCCAAATTGAAGACATCTTATGTTCAAAGTAAAACTGTTGAATTTAAAAAGAAACAAATGTCAATTCTATATTTTTTAAATCCTGTTGGTCGTAGGGGAGTGTTGGATGTCCGACCCTTGAGTCACCTTAATCCCATGCTGTCACTTTCCATCACTAGGGGTAACTCCTCCGTACGCCACATAATTTTAATTACTATCATGCACCCGTGATCGGAACCACGTTGGAATTGTGCATAATAGCCGAATGTCATTCGAGCAGGTGAGCGCCATCACTAGCACTACTCCCCGAATGACCTTCGTCTTTCCCGGTTCACAGTCGCCGATAGAAGGACTTACACTCCTATTTCTAGACCCCTTTTTAGTTCTCATCATTGCCCTCTGATTCTAGTGGGAAGATCATGGAAAATCATACTCCCGTAACCGCACGCGCCCATAGTTTTCACCTCCGATACTCCTAGTTTCGAATGAAAAGGAAAAGAAAAAAAAAATTTATTTTTACGAAATTTATAACATTTATTAAGAATTCAATTCGACGCAATATCATTCATAAAATGAGCACTAAGGAACAATCGAAAGTGAGTTGAACAGTTCAGATATTAGCCGATACTGAAACAATCCATAGGATGAACAAATTTCAGGTATTCCGGAGATTCAGTCTTCCTCCGTGTCAATATCAGTCGGGAGGCATCTCCGCTTGGGCGGTCGATATGGTGGAGGATCGCCTCGAGTATCCTCTTCCCGCCGTGTAGACGGTCCGGCTATCTCGCCTCAGGGGCCGATATTGGGCACCTCTCCTGTGAGGATAGCGATCTCCTCAAGATCTAATTCGAGGTCGCTTAAGGCCCGCATCAGTGGGTGAGATTCGTTATCTTCATCCACCAAGTTGATGTGGATGGAAGCTGGGGGAGAGGAGAATAGGATCCGCGGAGCATAACGGATATCCGGGTCCATCTCAGAGTTTTCGAACTCTTGGTAAGGGGGTGGTAGGTCATCCAATTGACCCATCCCTTCCGCCAACCGAGCCTCCCGGAGACGGGCTTCTTCTTGTCGGCGACGATCCCGACGCCGCTTATTTCGATTTGGCCAATGACGGGCCGTATGGGCCGAAGAGTAAGCCCGGTTTTCGGTAGTCCCGGAAGGTAGCGGTTGTGGGACATTCGTACTCGAGATCGGAGTGGTTATTGTTGGATTGGGCTGGACTTCGGTGCTGGGGAGGTGGTGAGCAGGGACGATGTCGAGCTGCTCTGCCCGAATGTTTCCAGGGACCTTGATTCGGAGTTCAGTATCCGTATAGACCTGATGTAGCGCTACCGACTGTTCTCGGATCAGTAGTCGCTGGGCGCGTGATTCGACGATTAATTCGTCACGCGCCTGAGTGAGACGAGAGATTTTCTGGCGGAGCTCCCGGACGACTTCTGGGGGAGCCCAGGTCCCCTTTACTCTCTCGTGCTTCACCTGAAGGTCCCGGTGCTGGAGTTTGAGATCCTAGTATTTGTGGCGGATTGCCACGATTGACGGGGGCAGACGAGGGATCCTCATTGAAGTATTCGTATTTTCGTTTCTTGACATACTAGCGAAAAAGAGGAAAGATATTTAACCAAAAAAAATAAGAACAAAACAAAATAAAAACAAAACAAAAAACAATATATAACAAAAAAAATATAAAGGGAAATTTTAAAGGGAATTTGCGTGATATCGAAACTCGGAGTATCCGTGGAAATTTAGGGCTGTTTTTCTGTACTATGACCAAGATTCCCTACTTAGGTATGATGTATTTGATAGCCTAGTCGTCGTTATTTCCCGCGGTATCATTATAAATTATTTACACGGAAAATTCTACGTTATGATCATTATGGCCTAGCTGGCACAACTAAAGTTCCAGCTTCTACCTGATCATGTATTTAATAGAAGGGTCAATGTTTCGACATTAAAGAGGCGGTAGTAAACCCCATTACAATTCGAGTGGTTGAATAAGGGTTAGTTTTGATTTTTCTTATTCCCCTACTGATGATTAACTTTATTTGAGTCGACTTGGTTTGGAGTGTATCGTGAATTTTAATGCTCGATAATTATCGCATGATGGCTCATGTTATTATCGACTTCCAAGGTAATGTCGTGGTTTGTGAGTATCTGGAATTCCGACCGTCGCGATAAATTGTAGTCCTCGCAATTGATTTGGGTGTGGGGTGATCGGCTGGCGGTTTTCCGCCCCAATTTTAAGATAATTTAAGTTCTCCACGCCGACATGGAATGACAATTTTCTATTTCCCGACAATCTACGGTAAATGTTGCCGTTATGGTTCCCAGGTCCCGATTAATGACGATTAGAAATTTAAGGCTTGGTAGAAGCCTCCTAACTTGTGGTTATTTACAATATGACCTGTAGATAACAGGGCTTTAGGCAATACTTCGTAGGATTCAAAGAACCGCATTTAATTTTTCAGGTTAAGTTATGCCGAAAGTTCCGAACGTTAACTTACGAAGTTGGGAATTCAAATTGGTATTTAATTTTCCACGAAGCGATGTCAATGGGTGATTTAAGGGGTTTGGATATGTAGGTTTCCGCTTAAAGTTACCTTATGTGCGATGAATATAATTAATAAATTAGCTTACGTTCTCCTTTGAAACGTCCTAATGTCGTAGATAAATAAATTCCAACCGAAAAAATAATTTCCGTTTGATTTGATGAACAAGAAAAACAAAACAAATTTTTATTGATTTATCTAAATTGAAATTTGTGCAGCCTACCGCAGTTGTATATCGGTAGGTGTGATCAATAATCAATTTTTTGGAACTATTATACACTGGTCCGTGAACGGATTATTATACAATGGTATTTTTAAGTCTCTCGTTTTAACTCATTATCTCCAGTGACTTACTCTATTAGTCGCGGATTTTCTAAACATCATTTGTATCGTGGTCTGCCTCTATCGCGATGGATCTAGAAATTCTACGAGAAAGGAAAAGTTGTTTGTCAAGCGACGTTTCGATTTTGTGACGTTTTCTCAACACTATTCTCAGATGGAATGAAACAAATGGAGAGTGGTTATGAGTGCTGCCCTCCTGTGGAGCATTTTCGACAAGGTAATTTTTGTAAACATTGTCGTTGATATTAATGTAGCTGACTACCGGGTAATTTTTCAATTTAATCACTAGATACAACAAAAAAACGTTTTCCAATCTAAGTTCTATCCGTGCTACCCAGTTTTATTCCCGCCATTCTGTTCGGAATGAAAAAAAATTGTTTCAGATCAATGTATGATCCATCCTAATTCCCCCTAACTGAAGTCTTCCGCTCTTCCCTTGATTTTAAACGATTCGCTCCGGCCACATTTTCAGCAGCCGCCTCGAATATACAATGGCGCCCTGCGTAGCGGTCCCGTGCACAAAGCCGGAACCGACTGCGAACTGCCAAGGGGTTCACGAGGCATGACCCACGAGCACAACTAAGGGTTTTCACCCACTAGCCAAAACACGGTCGGTCCCATGAACCATCTATTGCAATACATAATATAAGATTTTAGAGGGTCCGAACATTATATAACTATAGTTAAATGAAACGAAATGTAACATCGAAAAATTATTTAATCAAAAACAAATGCATCATAAAAAAGGTAAGATAATTACATAATAACAAAAGGTTCCTTATTTAATTGTAGAGTAGAAATCGAATTTTTTCACTAAGCATAAGATTAGATTTAATGAAATTCATCACTGTATTTATAGTATTTTCGTGCATGTGTGCGACCAATAGGCGATTTTTCGCCATTTTTAGGTCTTTTTAATTGTTTTATTACTTTAGAATTATTTTTATTATTTTTCGTATATTTTTCTTAATTTTTTTGATATATAATTTATTTTATTTTTGAGTTTTACTTTTATTATTGTTTTCTGATAATATTACTTTTAGCCCTTTATTTGATTTTTCTGGTCGCCCCTTCTGCCTGTGTTTTTTCTAAACCTTATTTTGCAAGGTTTTGGCAGTTTATTTTATTTCTTTATGTTTTCTTTTTGCGTCTGTAGGCATTTTCGAATTTTAATTAATTATTTGTTTTATTTAATTTTTGTTATATTTTTATTTTGTTTTAATTATTATGTTATTTATTGATTTTTAATATCTTGGTGCGGTGCATGTTTATGTGCAGTGATTCCTTCCATTAATTCCGCTCCTTAACCTTAATTTTTATTTTTATTTTTTGTTTAAATTGTGGCTCTGAGCCCAACAATCCAAACATTGTCTGATATCTCTTTTTAATTAGTATAAGCATTTTTACTTTTAGATTATGACGCCGTATTGAGTTAGTATATTAAAAAAATTCTTATAAATTACAACTGTAAGATCGTGGTACTAAAAAATAAATTAAAATTATTTATTTTGGGTCTATTGACAGAAAATCCTCTAAGACTGAAAATCCTCTTAGAGCATTGTCGATTGAAAGACTTTACCAATATTAGTGAGCACAATAGAGGCTGTAAAAGTGAAATAGGAATGTCTGATTTTAGAATTTTGTTGAAAAGTTTTAATAATTATTAGGAACTCGTGATATATGAAGCATTGTTAATAAGGTCATTGGATCCAAAGATTAATGTGCAAAGGGGTGTGGCTACGAATGTTTTGAATGTTTTTAAATAGTTTACGTATGTTTATGTATTGTTTTTAAAAATAACTTTTTTTTTAATAATTTTAAAATAATTGAAATTTTAAATTACAATAATTTTTTAAAAAGTTATAAATTTTAAATTAATTAAAAGTTATTTGAATATATTTTTAAAATATTTATTTATTACAAAATTAAATTAATAAAAAATAATTTGTTTAAATTAAATGTTAATTCATAATATTTTTAGTTGGTTTTGAGGATCTGAAGATGACAGTTATGCTGTCGAAATATATCGTACGAAAAGTTTTTTATTGGCGTTATCTTTTAATTAAATCGTTGCCAAATTTATTTAATTATTTATTAATAATAACAATAATAATTATTTATAAAACACATTATATTTTCTACAACATTTGACTATGAAACAGATTTATTTATGGTATTCACGAATTTTCGGCACAGCCTTTTTAAAGTGATTTTAATCATTACTTATTTATTTTAAAAAATAGAAAAAAATTGATTTAATTTGTATTTTATATTGGTTTTTTTAGTCAATAAAAGTTTTTCTAAAAAATTTTCAAATTACATTAGTTGAATGTTGATGGTTGGTCTGTGTTTTTTTGATAAAATAAAGTTTCTGAGGCTAATCTTTGTAATGTGTTTTTGAACCCATCTAGTAGTATTTGCATTTTGTTTGTTGTGTATTAGTGTACTTTACCCAGTGTTCGTTATAATTACTGGCTTTGCTTTTAATATGTGTTTTTTCTACGTATATTGCTTCGCATTTCATGCATTTCATTAAGCAAAAACATTTGGTTACAAAATTGGCAAAGACAATCTTAGTAGGTAGTTAGTAGGTTTCTGCCGACTACCACACCAGTACCCCCTATCCTTTGTCTGCGACGGATTAAATTACGTAATGACGTAATTAATCACAAATTATCTTGATTTCATAATTATATAATCAAGATATTTAATTTTGTGTGCGCATCTTTTTTTAAGTATTTATTTTTGAATTTTTTAGCGCATTTTTTTAAAATTCAAATTTCGGCGAATTTTTTGAATTAAAATAGTTTCAAATCTTTTTTTTTGAATAAATTTTTTTCATCTACAAAATGTTTTCAATCACACTATAGTCAAGGGGTATTTTTTGACTCTCGATAAAAAGCCTAAGATAAAAATTGGCTTGAATCACCCACCTATCAATAAAAATGCATAGAAATATTTTATCGATTAAAAAACCTAAAAAATATTTCTTTGATTAAAAAGCTTAAAATTAAATTCTCGATTAAAAAGCCTGAAAAATAATTCATCGAATAAAAAGCCTAAAAATATTTTATCGATTAAAAAACCTAAAAAATATTTCTTTGATTAAAAAGCATAAGTAATTTTTCTTGATAAAAAACATAAAATAACAATTGGCTCAAATCGCCTACGATGGTCACATTATAGTCAGGGATATTTTTAACTCGTAATAAAAAACAATACAATATTTGGTCTCAATATTTTCTATAGGTAAATATAGGCATAAAATAAAAATGGCTTGAATCGCCTACCGATAACAAATTGTCAGGGGTATTTTAGAGGCTTGTTAGAAAAACACTTGTAATATTTGGTCACACAATTTTCATAGGCAAATTTAAGCTCTAGATAAAAATAAGTTAAAATACCTAAAGTAAATTAAGGTAAATTAAAGTAAATTAAATGGTCTCAAGTAAATAAAAGTACATTAGAGTATATTAAAGTAAATTAAGGTAAATTAAGTAAATTAAGTTAAATTAAGGTGACTAGAGTAAATAGTAGTAAGTTGGTAAGATTTTTAAAAATTAAATAAAGGGTCAACAATTAAGTTACATAAGGGTAATTTTTAAAACTGAAAATTTTAAAAGCAGTTATAATGGGCAAATTACATAGTGTAAGAATTTTTAAAAGTAAATAGAGGGTCAAAAGGTAATTTAAATAAGGTAAGAAATTTTAAAGTTAAAGAGTCGACAATGTAACATGATAAAAGTTTTAGTATAGTTTTATCGATCAATTTTGTAAATATTTTTTAAAGATAAAATTTATAGTGTAATATTATCGATCAATTTTTATACATATTTTGAAATGATAAAATGATTTTTAAATAGAATTTTTAGTATAATTTTATCGATGAATTTTTTATATATGATTTTTAAAGATAAAATTTTTATAAATGTTTTTAATTGATAAAATTTTTAATGTAATCTTACAATGAAATTTTTTAGAAAAATAGTTTACAATGACTTTTTTATACATGTTGATAACGATCAAATTTTCAAAGAAATTATTCAAAAAATTTTTTCAAAGAATTTTATTAAATAGAATTTTTGATTTTCAGTGTTACATAGTATAATACCTAAGGAGGTAGTAGTCATTTGCAAAAGCAACGCATCTTCTACACTCTGCAGCAACACACCATTAATAATAAAATAATAATAAAAAATAATAATCATAATAATAATAATAATAATAATAATAATAATAATAATAAATTCATTAAACTTAAAAATTAACTTAATTGGTATCAACTTCAGAATACTGATAACCCGTACACTCTGAACAGTCCATTGATTAATAACTGAACAACAACAACTAGATACTGTATACAAATGACTGATACTGTTCAAATATAGATACTATACAAATATACTGTACAACTCACTATATACATTCTAGGCATTGAATAATTGAGTATCTTATTCATTAAAATTCCCTATTTAAATAATAATTAGATTTTGAACACCGATATTCAACCAACTTAATCCACTTAAAAATAAAATAAAATTTGCTCTGAATCATTTTCCCTTAAAATACTTGGTTATTCACAATATAGATTTTTAAAGGAATACATGTAATCGATTTTGTAGGTTTTTACGAAAAATATATATATTGTTGGTGCAGTGGGGGAAAGTGTCATTTGAAGTGGAATGATTGGTTAATTGTAAATTTTATGATATTTTAAGGGGGTTTAGTCGGTTAAATATCTGTGTTCAACGGGTAAATATTATCTAAATGGAGAATATAGAGCATGAATTTATAATATTTTTAGGGGATTTGTTCGGATAAATATCAATATGTGCGTAAATTTTATGAGAGAGTGGAAATATTGCAATTTAAAGAGAATAATTGGATGAAGTAAATGTTATGATATTTTTAAAGGAATTTATTTGGATTGATATCGATATAAGTGGATGAAAAGATGGTAGAAATAATGTTATTTAATGAGAAATAATTGGTTGAGAGTAAATTTTATTTTAAAGGAAAATGATTGGTTAAGAGGGGAATTTATTATATTTTTAGGAGAAATAATCGAATAAGAGCAAGTTTATTGAAATTTTTAAGTGGGTTTAGTGGGTTGAATATCTGTTTTCAACGGGTAAATATGTTCTTAATGGAGAATATAGAGCATGAATTTATAATATGTTTAGGGGGATTTGTTCGGATAAATATCAATATGTGGGTAAATTTTATGAGAGTTGAAATATTGTCATTTAAAGAGAAATGATTGGTTGAGAGTAAATTTTAATTTATTTTAGAGGGAAACAATTGTCTAAGAAGAGAATTTATAATCTTTCAAGGGGAAATAATCGATTTAGAACAGATTTGTGATATTTTTAAGGAGTTGAGTCTTAAATATCGTTATTTAATAGGTGAGTTTTATTAAAAAATAATGAATATAGTTGGTTAAGTATGGGGAAAGTGTTATTTGATAGGAAATGATTGGTCAAGAGAAGAATTTATTTTAGTGAAAAATAGTCGATTAAGAACAAGTTTGTTGTTATTTAAAGGATAAATATTATCTAAATGGGTATTTTTATGATTTTTATGAAAAATATTGAATATGGAGGGAAATATTGTTATTTGAAGAAAAGTGATTGGTCAAAAGAGGAATTTATAATATTTTTAAAGGAATTTATTGGGATGAATAGCGGTGTTCAAAGGGTAAATAAGTGTTTATGAAAATTATGAATATAGTTGGTATAATGGAGTGAAAAATGACATTTTAAGAGAAATGATTGGATGATAGGCGAATTTGTGGTATTTTTAAGGGATTGAGTTGGTTGAATTTATAAGATACTTAGGAAAATTGATTTAAGGTTAATAAGAATATATCGATAAGATTTCAGTACTAATAAATTGTTTGATTCATGCAAGTATTTGTATACAAGTATGAATTTATTTGATTTTATTAAAATATTTGTAATTCAATTAAATTGAAAACTAAAATTGACTAGTATTTAGAAATTTTTTTTACTTATTATTTATGTTTTTATTGACAATTTTCTGAATAATTTAAATATTTACGATTATTTCCAGGAATCAAGAATTTAATAATTATTTATCTCGAAATTGTACAATTAAATACTGTGAGCGGTCAATAACATACATTAATTTTCATTCAACAAGTACCTAGAACAATTACTTAACAATCTTATAAAATTTTAAAAAATGATCTAATAAATTTTTTCAATTATTTTACAACTTAGTTAATTTAATTAATAGATAAGTGCTATTTACTTAATAGTTTGATACTGTCGAAGCTTTCTTTAAAACCTTTATTCAAAGTACTAACAACTTTAATCAAATTTATTTAAAATTTACATCTTTCCCACTACTTTATTTGAATTTTATTCACTAGCTAACCACAATTTAATAAAAATAATTTTTACAAAACTAATAGACAGTCACATACATTTGTGGTATAAATTTGGGTTTTCATTAGGTGATATCAGTACACAAGAACCTATGTATGTATTGAAGCATTGTATCAGAAATTTAACATATTTGGTAGTAGTTGATAATTATTTGATTTTAGTAATGCAGTAGTTATTAATTGTATGTCCATTTTTTTCTATCAGTTTTATTCAAAACTTTAGCATCTTTGAGTGTATAATTTTAAGAGTCGAATCATTCTCAATAAATTTATGAAAATTTATTCCAAGTACAATGAAAGTAATATATGTTTTGAGAAATTAATTTAAGAATAATTTTCTAATCAAGTTTCTTTTCACTAGCAATTAGATTAACCACTACTTGTACTTACTAATTAATTTATCATTCAGTAAACAATAAGATTTGAAGTGAAAATATTAGAAAATCTATAAAACAAAATTTATGTTATTTTTTGATGTGTTAGCAATTAATAGATTCATTTTAGACTTGGGGGCATGTGAAAATTTAATCAAAAGGTTGACATTCATCTTTGAAAATAACTTTTAATAATTGTTCATTGTTGGATGCAATTAAAATATTACAAAAAAAATAGTAGAAAAATTTCAAAGTTTTTTAACAAAACAATTAAGTTTTACAAAATAATTTCAATAAATCACATAAAAGAATGTAAACTAAGCAATACATTTTTATTCAGAGAAAATACATCAGTTGATTGGACTTCAATGGATTTGATTAATAGTCGCTTGATAGCAATCAGGTAACTAAGCAACCAAACAATTGACCAATTTGGAGACATCAATGATCGATAAAAAGAGTTGAGAAGATTTTTATTATTAAAATTTGTAATTGAAATTGTATTTCTTTTGATTGTTCAAATTTTTATGTGCTTTTATTTAAAGATTTCTTGGTCAGTAAACAATTTTTGACATTGATTTGTTCAGTAACTAGTTATTGATAACATATTGTGAGTGTGTGTATAATGAATAACCAAGTATTTTAAGGGAAAATGATTCAGAGCAAATTTTATTTTATTTTTAAGTGGATTAAGTTGGTTGAATATCGGTGTTCAAAATCTAATTATTATTTAAATAGGGAATTTTAATGAATAATATACTCAATTATTCAATGCCTAGAATGTATATAGTGAGTTATACAGTACTCAGTCATTTGTATACAGTATCTAGTGATTGTTGTTCAGTTATTAATCAATGGACTGTTCAGAGTGTACGGGTTATCAGTATTCTGAAGTTGATACCAAGTAAGTTAATTTTTAAGTTTAATGAATTTATTATTATTATTATTATTATTATTATGATTATTATTTTTTTATTATTATTTTATTATTAATGGTGTGTTGCTGCAGAGTGTAGAAGATGCATTGCTTTTGCAAATGACTACTACCTCCTTAGGTATTATACTATGTAACACTGAAACTCAAAAGTTCCATTTAATAAAATTCTTTATAAAAATTTCAATGTAAAATTATACTAAAAATTATATTTAAAAAAATTTTATCATGTATCATTGTCGACTCTTTAACGTTAAAGATTTGCCAAGTAATTTGCCAACTACAACTGCTTTTAAAATTTTCAGTTTTAAAAATTACCCTTATGTAACTTAACTGTTGACCCTTTATTTAATTTTTAAAAATCTTACCAACTTACTACTATTTACTCTAGTCACCTTAATTTAACTTAATTTACTTAATTTACCTTAATTTACTTTAATATACTCTAATGTACTTTTATTTACTTGAGACCATTTAATTTACTTTAATTTACCTTAATTTACTTTAGGTATTTTAACTTATTTTTATCTAGAGCTTAAATTTGCCTATGAAAATTGTGTGACCAAATATTACAAGTGTTTTTCTAACAAGCCTCTAAAATACCCCTGACAATTTGTTATCGGTAGGCGATTCAAGCCATTTTTATTTTATGCCTATATTTACCTATAGAAAATATTGAGACCAAATATTGTATTGTTTTTTATTACGAGTTAAAAATATCCCTGACTATAATGTGACCATCGTAGGCGATTTGAGCCAATTGTTATTTTATGTTTTTTATCAAGAAAAATTACTTATGCTTTTTAATCAAAGAAATATTTTTTAGGTTTTTTAATCGATAAAATATTTCTATGCATTTTTATTGATAGGTGATTCAAGCCAATTTTTATCTTAGGCTTTTTATCGAGAGTCAAAAAATACCCCTTGACTATTGTGTGATTGAAAAAAAATATTTTGTGTATAAAATATACCATCTGTGACTATAGTAGGCGATTTGAACCAATTTTAATTTTAGGCTTTTTTATTGATAGCGATTCAAGCCAATTTTATTTTAGATTTTAATCGAGAGTTAAAAATAGTTCATGACTATAGTGCGACTGAAAAAATTTTGTGGATGAAAAAAATTTATTCAAAAAAAGATTTCAAACCATTTTAATTCAAAAAATTCGCCAAAAAATTCAAAAATAAATACTTAAAAAAAGATGCGCACACAAAATTAATTCTCTTGATTACATAATTATGAAATCAAGATAATTTGTGATTAATTACGTCATTGCGTAATTTAATCCGTCGCCGACAGGGGATAAGGGGTACTTGTGTGTTAGCTGGCAGGAAGCTACTAACTAACTACTAATCTTGACGATAAAGATCTGATTTTATTACATGTTTTATTGTTTAAAAAAGAGAAGCGTAGGTACATTTTTGGCTTGTCGATGTATTTCTTTTGTCCGATGGACTATTGAAGCAACATTCATTTAGAAAATATTTCTCTACGAATTCTTTTGGATATCCATTTTGCATAAAATGTGTTTTAAAATTTTCGAGGGTTTCAGGTTTTTTGATCTTTCCTAACAGTTTCTTATTGCTCTTTTGCTCTTTCCTATTAGTAATGCGATATAATAATAATAATATTAATAATAATAATAATAATAATAATAATAATAATAATAATAATAATAATAATAATAGTAATAATAATATCATTAGATAAGGAATACCAATAACTAAGTGCTGTATACCAATAATTATGTACTGAACAACAATCCCTAGATACCTTATAAAATCAGCTAAGTCCATAATTAAAATCACTTGGTGCCTTATACCAATGACTAAGTACTGAACAACCTTAAAAAGCTACTGAATAACTCTATATTTAAGCAATGCCTAGGTACCGTATAAATACTGTATAAATCAATTGCTAATAACCGAAAGTCCAATATTCTAATTCTTTGGAATATCTCCTCTAAGGTTAACGGTTACAGCAACAACCTAAGGTTCTCTGAAATAAGGATCCAGATTAGTAATTTCCAAAGTTCGAGATACGAAGTATCAATAATAATTATATCTTAATGATAATAATATAGGAAGCCTTATTTTATTTATAATGAACTCCAAGAAATAAATAATCTCCTCAAAATGACGGTGAATTCATTTAAACAAATTGTTTAAGAGTATTCAAAGTAATTACATTTTAATTTATTTTGCGATGGATTCTCAGTAATAGAGAGACTTAAATTATCAGAATTAGAAATTTTAATTGCTCTCTCTAACTCGAATTTGAAATTACACTCATTAAAACAACGTTAGGAGTTTTGGGAAATAAACGTTTTCAATTCTATTGAAATGCTGATTGATGCAAAAATAATTTACAAATAATTTCATATAATTCACATGTTTTCCACTAAAAATAATACAGATCTAATTTTGACTGGGAGAAAGAAAATTTCCTCTTTGACGGAAGTGATTGAAGCTTTTCAGTTCTAATTTCCTTTATGTTCATTTTGCATCCGAAAAGGTATCAATATTTTGTTTTTTACTAAAAATGAATATTCGTCCAGGGATTTTAAATTGCAATGAAAATGACAAATTGACTCAAAGACTTTTTGCTTATTAGTCACGTTCAAAAAGGAACTAGTTTTCAACGGAAATAGAAAAGACACAAATGACTTAAAAAATTTTGTTCAACTAAACTGTCAATAAAAATGTGGCACATAATTAAAACAATATTAATAAACAATTCAAACACTTTTATACACAAAGAAAGAATTTAAAGTTGTGGAACTCAACCTTTCTTATAATTACATTTGACTTTGTCATTTTAAAATTTGAACAGTGAAAGTTTGTAAAATAAGTAGGATAAAAATAAATTAATAATTATAAAAAAGAATTCATTATACATGTTTCTATATTCGCGTTCACATGTATATTTTAAGTGAATATAAAAAATAGAAATTTGTTTAAATGTACATGAAAATACTTTTTAACCTATTTTTAATCAGATTTTCTTTCTTTAATTTAATTGGAATAAATCTGGCATCAACATGTTTAGTCATTATTTCAAGATATTTCACTTTTTATATGAAACAACTTTTTATAAATATTTTATTTTATTTATATATTTATATTCTACTAAATATATTATTAAAATAAAATGATGGTAAGTGAATAAGTAGCTACCTTGTGGCTAAAAGATTTTTGAAGGATTTTTGACTTAAAATTTTTCTAGTCTAAATACACTGGGCTCCATATAGCCACATGTTTTTTTGTAAATCTATAGTCAGAGGATATTTTTGGTTCTCGATAAAAAGCCATGTGCTCAAGTGGTCCACAAGACTTTCATAGGCAAATATGGTATCTGAATAAAAATGCATTGAATCGTCTAACGTTAAAAACCATAGAATTTTGACTAACGTCTTAAAAAGCCTAAAGATAAATCCTCGATAAAAAGCATAGAACTTTAACACATGATAAAAAATAGGCTTTTTAACAGTTGAAGATTTTATTTATTTTAATTCAGAGACCAAATTTTCCTATAAAAACCCTTTTAAGTCACTGGAGCACATGGTTTTTTATTGTGTGCCAAAAATACTTCCGCCTATAGTGTGACTAAATAACCTTGTGATTATCTGAAGGACTTTGTATTTAGACCTGAAAACATTTAAGCCAAAGGTTCTTCGAAAACCCAGTAACCATCCGCACCATAGCCCGTAACCCACCCCGTGGGGTTTGCTATCTACCTACTCCTGATAAATCAAAATATTCGACAAATTTAAAATAAAAATATGATAAATTTTTGTTGATTCACGTTGAGCAGTTGATTATCGATATCCAATTATCCAGTTTTCGAAAACATCGAGCAAATTAAATGTAAAGATAGAACCTCTAATAAATATGAAAACGATTATATGCTGAAAATACAAAATAGGAAATTAATTGACAGAATCTATGAGTTAATAAATAGAGAGAAACGTGTTAACAGTAGACTGAAGTAAATGAACAATTGTTGGATTTGATTTCCCCATTCCTTATTCTCTTGATTCCATTCAAGAAATTCTTTTAATGTTTTATCATTACTTTGTAAAGAGAGAGGTAATGGTTTTAAATATAATTTATATATTCGTTCTTGTTCATTACTACCATCATCTACAAAAAATGGCTTTTCATAAATAAGTCCCCCATATTAAGTATCCTTTGGTTAAATGAGTCCCAACTTGAACAATAGCAACTTCAAAACATTGTCTGATTTCTTCTTTATCCGTTTAATATCCTAACATAAATTGGCAATATTCAAACTTCAACACTTCCCTAATCTTCAATTCCACGAATAAATAGAGCACGTATGAAATCTTTGTCTGCATTAATAGACTTTTCATCATTGATCCAATCAATCTACATTTCAGGGGACAATGGATAATAGACATGCATAGTTTCTCTTGATTCTCTTGCTTAAATCATCTTTTCTGAATGTTTAAGTGCGTTAATTAACTTCCAATGAGAATCATAATCAAGATAATTTTTTAAAACATTTTCTCATAATTTTCATAATTTCCGCTTCGAAATCTTCTGATTTCGAATCACTACTAGATAAATCATTATCGATCATATAAAACATTTTTAAAATATGTTTTCTTTATAAGACAAATTCGTTTTATTGTTAGCAGTTTAATTTATTAAAAATAATTCAAATTACAAATCCTCCAAACTTGACCACAATTCAAACCCAATTTTAAATTTACAATTCCGCCAAAAAAACTAATACACACTAACTCAAATAAACAACTTACAAACTTAAAAGTAAATTTTACATAAAATATAAAATGAACTTTTATTTCAAGATAATGGACAAGTAAATGGACAACGACTGCATTACTACAATTGCAGAGAGCTTAAAACGGGAAATCAAAGCTCATCGAGAGCACATCAAAACATTGGAAGGAGATCGTAGTTATTTGAAGAATCCGAATGATGTTTATAGAAGATCCATTAAAAGCGATAAAGATTACAATAATAGAAAACCGATAAACAAATCCGACAATATCAGCAATAAAGTCAATGATATTAATGAAATTAATAAATTGTAAAGAGAACTCAAACATGGCCGGTATAAACCTATAGATATAATGCGTAAACATAATGAGTTGAAACAATTGTTAAAGACTAATGAAAGAAATCCATCTTCAACTATTAAAGATAAAGATCATTCACGACAAAATGAAGTTGATTTGAAAAAGCAACAATCTTTAGCTGATCAGTCGATGCTACGAAGACTTGAAGAAGAAAGAGATCAGTCTTTGAATGATTTACAAAATATAATTACAGAAAGAGAAAAGACACGACTTTTTCAAAGCTCAGAAGATTTAGAAAATAAGATTTCGAAACTTTTAGAAGATATGCAAAGTAGAAGAGAAGAAAGTGGGAGAGGATGTTCAATCCTGATCAATTTTATTGTGTCTGTGTGCGCGATAGAGGTTTTTGTTGTTGAATTTTATTATTAAGTGTGCTCACACAGACGCGAGATTTTTGTTTTTAGATAATTGCTTTGATTTCAAATTTTTTTTCGAGTTCTCAAATTGAGATAAATCGTGATTATTTATGGACAATCGGAGTTGTTTATTCAAGTGAATTTGAAATTAGACATTTTGGAATTTTGTTAAGTATATTTTTGGAATTAACATTCAGAATTTTGTTAAACATTTTGGAATTTTTTTACGTATGTTTTAGAAATTAAAATTCGTAATTTTGTTAAATATTTGGAATTTTGTTAAATATACATTTGGAATTGAATTCTTTTGATAAAAACTTAAATTGAAATGGGATGTGCATTATCTAAAGATGAACGTGAAGTTCTCGATAAAAGTCGAAATATAAAGAACATGATGTTCGATCCGCAAAAGATGTTAAATTATTGCTTTTAGGAGCTGATGAATCCGGTAAAAGTACTATTATTATAAAAATAAAAGTCATTAACGAGGGTGGATTTACAAATGAGGATAATAAGCAGTATGAAACAGTTGTTTACAGCAATACAACTCAATAAATGATACCGATTTTACGAGCTATGACAACATCAAATATTTCTTTCGGAGATCCGGATAGATCAGCAGATGCTAAAATATTTTTTGATGTTATTCAAGCCATGGAAGAAATAACCTTTTTTCGAGGAGTTGCTAGAAGCTACTAAACGATTTTGGGCATATTCTGGTGTCCAAGAATGCTTCAACCGGTCAAACGAGTACCAATTAAAAAATTAGGCTAAATATTTCCTTGATGATATAGATTGATTACATGCGATTACATGCTAACTGAGAAAAATCAAATAAAATCCAACAATTATTATTATTATTATTATTATTATTATTATTATTATTATTATTATTATTATTATTATTATTATTATTATTATTATTATTATTATTATTATTATTATTATTATTATTATTATTATTATTATTATTAATATTATTATAAGTATTATTAGTATTTTTATTATAATTATTTTTTATGATGTTATTATTATTTTTATAATTATTATATTGCTATTGCAATATAATACAATATACTAACAAGTTAAGAAAGTACAAGCTAAAGTTAACCAAAAAATTTGACTCTGTCATTGGAAAGTTTGAAGATTAGACCAAAGGTATCAAGTATGATGAATAGATTTTCCTACACCGGAAATCATATGTCCTTTTTAGTGAAAGAATTAAAACAATAAATTCTAAAGGAATAAGATTAGCAGACACAGAAATAAACCATCAGTGGTACGCTCAATCTTGAAAGTGCAAAAGTGCAAAAATAGAAAATTAAAATTTGTAGAGAATTAAATAAATTATATAAAATTTAATTTGAAAAATTATTTTGGTTGAGGTGAAAATAATTTTTAATAATTTAGTGTGGCTACTTTGCCGCGAATCTCTTACTCAAAATACTCATATTTTCCTATTTTTGACAATTTATTAATGAAAATATGAAAAAGATGTAGTAAGTAAAAAGGAAGATATTAAGAACTTCTGAATTTTTGGAAAGAAAATTACCAGTCAAATGAATTGTAAATGATTTTCTAAATATGCAAAAAAGTTATAACTGGGAAGTGAGTTAGAGAACTCTCATCTATCTACTCTCACTTAAAAACTAGTATACAATTCCAGTGTAATTCGAAGAGGAAATATTTTTCGGTTACGAAGAAAGAGAGTATGATACGAAATGACACTAATGAAAAAAACCCCATAAAATAACATGAGGTCACCAACATCGAAAAAGAATTCTACAACGCATTATAATAATTTATTTTTCATAGAAATATTTTAAATTTCACTTTTTAATTTGGAATACATCATCAAGTCAATGCTAGGAAAATTATGAGAAAATTTGTGAATTAGAAATAATTATTTGGCATAAGGAAAAAAAGAAATGAAATGGGAAATGGTAACTTGATTTTGCCATTCCAATTATATTATCTAGGAGAAGTATCCGGACGCATAAAAACAGTACATTAACTGAAAATTTCCGTAATACAGTGACGGAGGATAGTAAAATTAAATTACTCGCGGAATACAAAGCCAAACGTCTCTTACGATGAGAAATCATTCTAATGTGATTCTTACACCGGCCGTCAAACATATTTCAACAAAAATAAAAAATGAATTAATTTGGAATATTTCAAATATATTTCTCGAATTTTACAAACAATTTTAAATTTCAAAAAAAATAATAGGAAATTTTTACCATATATATATATATATATATATATATATATATATATATTTAAATCATTTAATTCGCTTTTAAAATTATACTTTATTTATGAAAAAAATTTTGTGCTATAAATTTTTATAAATGTAAATATTAGAAATTCAAATGTTTATTGAATACATTTTTTAACTATTTAAAAAAATTCAAAACAACCTTACTAATTGCATTTTGTACATTATAAATTATTAAAAATTTTTAATAAAATTTTAAAATCATACTCTTATAACTCCTATTGTGCTCACTATCCTTTTAGTCGACAAATGTTCAAGATGTATGTGACATTATACCCATTAAATGTAAATTGATAAATCATATTCAAGAATAATCAAACTGGAGTTTTGATTTATTAAGAATCGATTGAGATTATTTACATCAAAAGCCGATTCACTTTCACTTGCCAAATTATATTCAGACATTTTCAAACACGAATCATTCAGATTCTTATGGATTGATATGGATTCTCCTTTAGCACCACTAATGTCATCAATAGTTTTTGCTAGTTTAGAAGCAAAAATTGCCTCTTTCCATTTTCTGAAACCCAGTGTTTATAAACGGTAAGTAAATGATACTTTTCTTGTATTTAAAAATCAGAGGAATGTAGAAGCGATTTGGCATTTTATGAACAGTTTACATACCAACATAGTATTCACATGCAAAACGAGATGCAGTTGTCAATTGCATTCTTGGATTTAATAATCTAACACAAAGATAAAGAAAATATTTATCAAAACCTACTCTTAATATCAAACAAATTAAATTTAAAACAATGTAAAACTGGAAACTCAATAAATTAAAAAATAAATGTATTTTCAAAACTACAGTGAAAGTTATTAATTCCAGCATTTTTCCTATTGATAGAGTCCATAATTAAATTTCAAATTATAATCAAACTTTACTCAAATAATTTCCATATATATAAATAAGGAATTCAACAAACAGTATCAATCAATAACATACATTCACACAATCTTTAATTAAATTATGCTTTATTAGATTGTTAATATTATTAATAAATTTAATTAACTATTTAATTAATTAACCCAATTACATTCCCAAAAAAATAATTTTGTTATTTAGCAACAATAAAAATTGAGCAAATTACGTAATGTATTTTTATTAAGTACTTTATAAATATATAAATGTCATATTTGGTAAAAGAACGAAATAAGAAAGAAAATTTTAAGGTAAAACAATCTTCCATGGGATTTTTCTTATCAGGTTGCACTGAATTATTTCATACTTAATTAGTTGATTGAAATAATGAAAATGTAAAATATTAATAAATATTAAATAGTGAACTACTAATTATATTTATCTTTGATATTCGGAAATAAAGGTCTTTGAGAAAATAGAGAAATACAACATTATTTATTTTAGACTTGGATAGTAATAATAAAACTTACATATCATTCTTTGTTTTATTGAATTACATTTTAAAAAATATACAAATCTTTTGAATTTCGAATTATTGTTCAATATTTATATTTCAACAAAAAAAAATTGAAAGGCATTATTATTGAAGCCTCTACGGCGATAGAGCATAATTCAATAAAATAAATTACAAATAAATTGAAAAGTCCTTAAGAGTTGTGATAGGTTTGGGATTTTACAGAAAGTACAAAGTATAATAGAAACTTAAAGGGGACTCAGTGAGATAAAAAATTGGAGAAACTTTGTGATTTAGCTTTGTATAAAATCTGGCAAACATTTCCCCCTTATTATATATTGAGTGGGGAGAATTCATTTAACGGCACTCAGTTTGGTAGGCATAGGTTTAGACTAAACTAAAACAAAGTATTTTTGAAAACATCCTTTACTGAGTTTCCAGCCACTCTTATTAAACACAATTACGATTAGAGAGAAAATTTAAACTTGTGAAATAAAAAATACACTAATTCAAATATCTTGCAAGTCTTACTTTTCGAAATGCATAGGAAAGTAGAGTTAATTCATTTATTCCAGTTTTATAGATAATTTACTGAATTTTATTACTAACATCTACAGGCTGTAGTGAATCAACCGCTTTGATAATAGTAAAAACCTTTAAAAAGCTCTTAAATATCCTCACTTAATGGCGTCCAATTTATTTTTCATAAGTCTAACTAAAAACCAAATAAGTCACGCAACACATAACTTTTAAATATTAAAAGAATATTATACATTTATTATTCATAAACAAACATTTATATGCAATCTTAAAACCTCTTAAATTATATAATAATAATAATAATAATAATAATAATATTATTATTATTATTATTATTATTATTATTATTATTATTATTATTATTATTATTATTATTATTATTATTATTATTATTATTATTATTATTATTATTATTATTATTATTATTATTATTATTTTATTATTAATCAGTTACTTTCTTTGCAAATCAGTATAATCTCAGAAATAAGATAAAATTACTAATAATGGAATATTTGGGAAAATATAATTAAATATCCTCAAGTATTTAATTATGTTTAAAATTCTTATTGGGTTTCATGTCGATCCTGATCTGAGTGAAATGAAATCAAAAACGAATTAATCAGATATTAGTAGATTGAGAACGATTGGGAAAACTTATTTATTCATTTCATTTCAACAACATCAATGAAAAATAAAAAATAATTTAAGTTATATATATATATATATTATTGTGAAACTTAATGAATGAGCAGCTGCCGAGAAAAGCAACTCCACGAAAACAGCGAATAAAAGTGATAATGGATGGCGGATTTTCTAGGAAAGAGAGAAATTAAAATTATAATGAAAAGTTTACGCATTATGTCTGTTAACGGGTGTTTTACATCAAATTAGTACAGGAAACAGTTCTCTCTTTCATCAGATATCGGGAGGAGGGTGGTTAATTACAGAAAACCGTACTTGCATATTCGACAAATGTAACGGAATCAAGACGAAGTTCTAAAACATTTATTCCTAATAGACATATTTTACTATAAATACTTTCACTCTTTTAATTCTAATAATATTTTTTTTGTTTTAATTAGAGATTTATCACTTTATAATGAATTTTTGATTGGGATTAAAACAACAGAATTTTCGTTTGTTAATTTTTCATCATAATCAACAATTCGAAACTCACATTTCATTTATGACGATTTGCCATTATTTTTTTTGTAATTTTAACCGATTTATGATTTGAAAGGACAAAATTATTTATTAATGGCGAAGGATTACGAATTTCAGTGCATTATTGGTCTAGACAAAAAAAATTGGGAAATCACTGAAATCTTGTCTTTTATTTAAATACATTTCAATTTGAAATTCCTGATCCAATTTTAACGAGGACAGATTAAAAATGCATCGGCTATTGGTAAACAAGTCAACCGAGGATCTAAAATCCTGGGATTAATATTGTCATTATTTTATTC